>CAAKHG010029798.1:48414-51351 GCA_901007715.1 Dactylopterus volitans
TGGCTGATTTAAACTGCCTGTATGAGACTCTCAGAGTGAAAGACAATAACATGGTTTGAATCCAGGAATCGGAAGTTCCCACACCGACCAGCTGACGTCTCCGCTGCTGGTTTGGTTCCCATCTGTTGGTCCAAGTGGATGCGACAGTTTACTTTAAGAAAATGAAACCGGAGTCTGCTGAAGAATAACAGCACACACTGACAGAGGAACCTCCGTGCAGAGGCTGCTGGTGAAAGCTCTATTTGCCACATCGAGCTGGTCTGACCCAGTCTGAGTCCCTCAGGGCCGTCCAGGGTCTCAGGGCCTCACTGGCTGAGAATAGTTAGGTGATCTATATTCATTGGCCAGCTATGGAGAGGCCTGCTGTCATGGCCTCCCCACCCCCCATGGCAGACGAGACCAGGGACCTGTGTGTGTGTGTGTGTGTGTGTGTGTGTGTGTGTGTGTGTGCGCGCGCGTGCATGCGTGTGTGCGTGCGCGGGCGCTCCTCATGGCACTAATGCAGTCTGACAGAGATGAATGGAGCTGGACCACACGGTTCCAGCGATGAGAGGTCCAGGGAGCCGAGCGCGGAGGGATTTATCTGCATAAAAATGCAAAGGGAGAAGAAATGGAGGAGGTGTAGGTGAGGAGGGAGAGAGGATGTGAGGGGAGGAGATGAGGAGAGAAGCTGATGAAAGCACCGAGAGGAGCCACTACATGGAAAATGGTGGCAAGGTGCAAGTAAAGAGGAGGAGGGAGGGAAGCCACACTTCAATGAAGGTACATCTGCATGGGGGGAGAGGATGGAGGAGATCATGAGGATGACAGGAAGAGAGGTGATGGTGAGATGGAAAGAGGGGGAGAGAAGATGCATATGGACAGTCACATGATGGGCGGAGCTTTGCAGAAGGAAGACGGGAGAGGGAGAGCCAGGAGAGGAGCGAGGACGGTCCCATTAACAGACTCTAATGAAGGTTACTCCTGATCACTCCTGCAGCGCCGTGACGTCCATGCGCAGCTCATCCATGACTTTATTACCTGATTCCAGTCTTCCACACACTTCCCACCGTCACTCGCGACACATCTAAAATGGGAACGATGAGACTGAGCTGCCATGTAAATGGGACGCCTGTTTGAGCTTAGGGGCCTTTTGTAATCTGATTACAGTTGGAATAAGCCTGCGTGCAACATCTGCAACTTGGCACCAGGATGGAACCACAAGTGTGTTTCTGCCAGCTTCAAGCATCAGGGATGCCAGTGACCTTCTGCATGGAGCTTCACTCTCCATCACGCCAACGCTCTCTGCTCCTTCATCTCGTCTTACTCGCCGACTCAGCAGAAGCCGAATCAGTTCACACGCTTCTGAAGTTCAGGTTTAAGGTTTTAACGTTTGGCACCTGGTTTATGACTCCGTCCTCATCTCAGGAGGTTCCTGTGGACTGAGATCAGAGCTCAACTGTGGCCACCAGAACGTGTGTGACTCAACATGCTCTTCTTGTAAAGAGCCATGAGATTCTGTTGTGATTTGGCGCTTTATAAATAAAATTGATTTGAATTGATTTGATTTAATGATGATGCGACGCTGATGAAGATGCGTTTAGTGGAGGTGATGATGATGATGATGATGATGATGATGATGATGATGATGATGATGCAACGCTGATGAAGATGCGTTTAGTGGAGGTGATGATGATGATGATGATGATGATGATGATGATGATGTGACGCTGATGAAGATGCGGTGAGCTGTGACACAATCTGAGTTTCTGTCTGAGGCTTCACTGTTACACAGGACAGTTTATAATCACTGTGTGTGTGTGTGTGTATGTGTGTGTGTGTGTGTGTGTGTGTGTGTGCATGTATGTGTGTGTGTGTGTGTGTGTGTGTGTGTGAGTGCGTGCGTGCGTGTGTGCGTGTGCATGTGTGTGTGTGTGTGTTACCCTCAGACCTGTTATACGGTGTCATGGCGTCCACCGCTGAGCTGCCCCCCCCCCCGTCTCTCCTCCCTCCTCGGCTCACTTCCACTCTCCTGCCAGACTAATGAACCTGCGAGAAGAAGAAGGTGGCTGAGAAAGAGATTGTGAGATATGAGGAAGGATATTAATAAGGGAGAAGAAGTGAGAAGGGAAGGGGAGTCAGCGGCGATGTGGTGAGGGAGGACGCCGCCCTCAGCCAGCAGCTCTCACAGGAGACACGGACACCAGGACAGAAGAGGAACATGGCGCTGCTGAACGCGCTGTAATGAGGGGATTTACTCACACTTCTTTGATTGGCTCCTGAGGGTAGAAGCCTGATTGGTTCAGACGCTGAAGATGAGACAGTAGTGAAGGAATCTCTGCGCGGTTTCACGTTTAGTGGTCAGATGGTTCTTTATTGTTCCATGAGAAGAGAACCTCCCTGACAACCCGCAAGAAGAACAGCTCCGCCTCCAGTCTTCATATGTGATGAACGATCGCCACGGAAACCGCGTTCTGACCGTCTGCCATGGGGGTACTCGGGATTCTCCTCCGAAAACTTGAGCCAATGAAACATCAGCTCGTCCTGCTGTCAGTCACTCTGAGCAGCTGCTTGTGCGGTCGGCCTGAGTGGAACCGCGATGACACACTTATTAAATGTGATATCGCCGAGGTTGGATGACAATGATGAGCCTGGTGGACGTCCAGCACATGAACGCAGGAACAATGTCACATCCCAGCACTTTGAGAATTAACGTCCATGAATGATGATCAGGAATAATTCCATCAGCTTGTTAATAAATCATTTACTGCCTCTTGCCCATATCTGTGCTACATTAGAGGGGAAACTCATAAAATGAGGAGGTGGGAGAGTGTGTGCATGTGTGTGTGTGTGTGTGTGTGTGTGTGTGTGTGTGTGTGTGTGTGTGTGTGTGGGGCGTGTGTGTGTGTGTTCTCAGCTAGGTGGGGAGATGGACGTTTTTCAATAGGCGGGCGAGTG
>CAAKHG010029799.1:0-13308 GCA_901007715.1 Dactylopterus volitans
ACTGAGACTTTAGAAGTCAGATTCCATAACAGTGACTTAGATTACAACGGACACAAGAATGCTTGTCGAAATAAAACAAATATTACTGGTATAACATCAGTGATGGACAGTATGGAAGCATATTTACTTGAGTAAGTACTGTACTGTACTTTTTTCCGTATCTGTACTTTGATTGAGTATTATTTGGGGGGGATACGTTTACTTTCACTCCACTGCATCTGAATGACAATTGTACTTTTTACTCCACTACATTTCTACTGATGATCTCGTTACTCATTGAAGGAAGAAGGAAGAAAAAAGGCTCGACCCCCATTTTATATATATATATATATATATATATATATATATATATATATATATATATATATATATATATATATATATATATATATATATATATATATATATATATATATATATATATATATATATATAGTAACATAAAAGTTTTTTTCCTCAGTAACTGATGATTTTCATAGGCAACTGCTAAAGTAAGTCAGAATTTATTTTGACGAAAGTAACCAGTATCTATAACTAATTACTTATTTTCTGTTATTTGCGCAGTACTGGTCTTTGTTCTAGTGAAGCTGATCAAGTGATAAGAGATCAGCCACCAGCCACAATCCTGGTTTAACAAGTCTTTTTAAGGCATTTCCTCCTCCTCTTCAAATCGCACTGCTTTGCTACTGGACGCATGTTTCCTGCAAAGCCGCCAGCAACCATTTCGCCTGTCCACAAGGGTAGAACATCTATCAGTACTATGAAAGCGAACCTTTGATCAAAGGATTTGGGATTATCAAGAACTTGCAATTTGGAGTTAAAAGAGGCTGCTGATAGGTTGAACGGCTAAAACCTTTCCGGCTGACAGAGTAGATAAGACTCAGTGGTGCGTAGAAATACATACAAAATACTTCTTCCATAGTATGTGTGTGTGTGTGTGTGTGTGTGTGTGTGTGTGTATGTATGTGTGTGTGCGTGCGTGTCTTTGCATGCGTGCATTTGTGTGTTTCTATTTCACAGAAGAGATTTGAGACATCCATCTTATTCTAATTTTTCTCGCTTTCAGAGGCACTTAAACAAAGTGATGAGTACAAATGATTAGTTATGTACACCATTGCGTTCCCTAGAGACTGACAGCGTAATGTTTGTAGTTACTTGAATATTTTCAGTATTCTGACACAGTGGAACCCAATGTCAAGGATTTATGTTGTTGTGTGACAAATTTAAAATACATTATTGATTAACCGTCATGGGAACTTTCATGTATTCGCATATCAATATTTACATACAAACTGCCACTGAAGCAGCCATGTCTGCTCTGAGCTGTAGCATATCACATTAAATGTGTATCCAAGTGTACATGTGATTTCTGTAAATTCAAATTGCTATTCAAAGTCTATCTCCAAGATACTGTAGTTTCCACTTCGTCTTTAGCTCTCACTTTCTGAAAATAATGTCACCTAACTTAGCGACTCTTATACATCGCATTTACCGCTGCCAACTATTTCCTATTTGTTTAATCCCTTATTGCAACACACTGATTCTCGCCCTACCATACATCTCCGTCATCTCACATTGTTCAAAACCCTGTACCTTTCAGTCCCTTGCCACAACATATGTCTACTTTTATCTCTTTACTGCTTGTTTCTGCAGATTTGATAGATTCTATGGTGTATTCCCCAGCAGCTTATTGCCCTCCCCATTTGCCTCTTTTTTCCAGCTGTCATTTTGCTGATTTTGGCTTCAAGCACGTATTTCGTCATCCTTCTTTCTTCACTGCTGACTCTCCACCTTGTTTCCATACCCCTCTTTCCCCTATTTGCACAAATTTCTTTCTCCATATCAGTATGGTGGAACTGTCTGACACACAGTTGTGAGATGGTGAAGAGCAAAGAGCATAAGAGTCTTTTTTCACATCTGTATGCACACAAAGCAATATGTATAATCATGCAGAATGTTAGCTGTCAATAACTGTCTCTCACATATGGACCCTCGATAATGTCAGTTCTCACAGCGTCTATGCACGAGTAGGGTAAATGTGTGTGTGAGCTGGCTATGTGTGCCAACACGTGTATGTGTATATGTGAGAGGTGGAGTCAGAAAGAATATTGTAAATTCCCATTGGCTATATCACTGCGGCGCGTAATGGTGCATGGCAGACAGTCAGCCAATCATAAAAACCTCACACACTCCATTTTATGAATGAGACGCCATGTATGCAAGGTACACTCACGCTCAGTGAGTATACTCTGCAATGATGTAATACAATCACAGAGAGCAGCAGAAGCACTTGTAACCTGAATGCAGTATGATCTGGATCAAAACAGTTATAGGAATGTTGCTATATATATAGATATATATCTATATATATATATATAGATATATATCTATATATATATATATATATATATATATATATATATATATATATATATATATATATATATATATATATATATATATATATATATATATATATATATATATATAGATAGATAGATAGATAGATATAGATATATAGATATATATGTACACACACATTATATGTATAATATGTACTATATGTAATATATATAATATTTATATTATATATGACATATATTACATAGTATATGCCATATATATAATATTTATATTTACGAACCACCACAACAACATGTACATGTGGGAGAATTAGCAATTTAAATAAAACTGTTTGTCATTATAATGCATCATGATTGTATTCACATTCACAGACATAGGTCAATTTACAGTCAATTTACTATATAAACAAAATAAATAATTGAATTGAATTACAATACATACTGTACATTCGAAAAACAGAATATAAATACAATCTGAAAATATAGAGATACATATAAATATGAATCTTGTGCAAGTCTAGATCTAAGGAACATACCTCATCAAACATCATTTTCTTTATCCTCCCACTTGTTCTTATATAATATAGTCCTTAACCTCTGCTATTTCCCTGTCCTCACTCATTTGCTCATTAAATAGGAAGAAAGGCAGAAAACATATAAGCTACAACTAAAAAACTTCATGTGAAACTTTATTTACCTAATATATGGACATTGAGAAAATGCTACATTTCATCAACTGCTCCCTGAGACATTTTTACCTGTTACATACTTTTGAATACATGACCACGCTGTACAATTGAACTTAACTGAAGAAATAAAAAGAAGTTAAAAAAAAACAACAACTTCATGTTAAAGCTGGGAGGTTGCTGAATCACTTTATTTTTCTGTCTTTTAAATCAGTTTATTATCCTCCCCAAATTTTATGCATTGGTTTTTACCACAGTCACTTTTTTTTCTCATAACAACTGTATAAAGACAAAATACAATCATCAACATCTCAATAACTTCTTAACGAACTTCTTAACTTCATAACAACTTTTCATATACAGATGGAGAGATGTTCTGAAACTACTGTCACTCTCCTACACAAGCGACTTTAAGAAAGTTTACAGTACATGGTGAAATGTGTCCAAACAACGGCTTAATTCATTCAATAATTCAATAATTTAAATAATTCAAGTTAGGGTAATATATGTACAAAGTTTTGATACAATTAATCAATTAAGATTTGACTAAATGTACAATTAACTCTGATTTCTCACTTGTGTTAAAAACCGACAAAAAAGCAATAAATGTATCATTGGCAAACACAGGTATAAAAGACATTCCTGTTTAAAGACTGAAAAATAAAGTAGAAAACAGATGTACAAATGTAAAAATTCTTAATATATATTAAAGTTTGAGGTATACATCTGTATTAATTGTTAATCCATTTTAAGAAATTTTTTAAATATTTTTTTGGAAAGGAAGTCTTTATTATAAGCCACTGTGGAAAAACATGGAGTTGCAACCTAACCAAGTGTAGATGGTGGATTATATATCATGATTCACAGTGTATGCATACTACAAGGTTTTTTTGATTCAGTATTTAACCAGTTTGCCTAGGTTTGTGATATACTGTTAAAACAGTAATATATATATTTTTATAAAATTCATGAATGTAAAGTAGGAGAGGGAATTTTTGTGTGTGTTGTAAACAACTGTTTTTTGTACAAGGTGTCTCTTATCGAAACAAATGGTAGCGTATTTTGACCTTGTAAACTCAATCATGGTTCTAAAAAACAAATAAACACTGTTTTAGGAAAGAACAGAAAACACCAGTTTTAAATATTTGACATATTCATTTTATTAATTCAGAAAGAAAATGTCTAGCACATTTCAGTGATACGCCTCATGCTCATGATCCTCATGCCACTGGAGCCCATGTCCCTGATGCTCCTGTGCTCGCCGGGCCTCACGTAGATCATCCTGCCTCTGAAGTGGGGCTGCTCGAACATCAGCCAGTGGCCCTCCAGCACCTGGCAGGACTGGCAGTCAGACATGCGGAAGCGGTCCATGATGTTCTCGCAGTCGTCCATCAGCTCGTTCATCTGACCACTGAAGTTCTCCCTCTCGAAGATCTTCATCCTGAACTGGCCTCTGTGCTGTTGTATTCAAAATGGAAATGAATTACTTAATAATTCTACTGTTATGGGAGTTGCATGAGGTAAAGCGTGACAGACGCGGCTTTATGCTTACCATGGGGATAATACGGCAGGATCTGATGCCGCTGCTCATTCCCATCATGCTCATGGAGTCAGCGTACTCGCCCCTCCTCATCAGCAGCTGGTTTCCCATGAAGTTGGGGCGGTCGTAGACCATGAAGCAGCCGCTCTCCACCCTGCAGGACTGGCATCTGCTCAGGTAGGAGGTCAGCTCAGGGCAGTCGCTCATGCACTCATAGGAGCGACCCTGGAAGTTCCTGTCCTCGTAAAAGATGATCTGGAAAGCAATGGATGCATTAATGTATCAGCATGGATATGTACATCTACGTGAATATATCCATATATAGGAAATATTTGACACCTACCTTGCCCATGCTCATGTCAGTGGTGGTCATACTTGGAGTTTGAGCTGCCGGTGTTGCTACTGCTACCGCTGCACTGCTGTCCCATTCGATTTAACCCTTGCTTTTATACCTGACCAGACCCCATAGAGTCAGTGGGCCCCCATTGTGTAAACTCCTGACCCAGCAACATGGTATAGAGCGCTGTAGAGGCCTGTGTTCCTCTGTCATAGCGTCACATGACTGGCCCCTCGAAGACTTTGGAATTTTTTTGGCCTTTTGACCAGGTAACAAAGCCTTTGTTTTTTTTTAGTTACAAGGTTTTAAGCCGGTTTTAATGTTTTACCAGCAGTATTTGAAGATCTAGCTGAAATAACACAGTTACATTAACAACCTGAACTTATTGCTATGAATATTCGTAATAACTGATCTTTTGCTTAATTTTGTGCTCAAATTCACGGCTGAATTTTTAAACTACTTTAGAGATTTTCTGAGTGAAATATTCTAATGTGTATGTGTAGGGCTCAAATGCAGCAGACAGTACAGCAGATACTGCTGGTTATGAACGTTAATACAGCAGACACTGACAAACGCAGGCGGGTAATCAGACAGTTCAGTCCTTTTTTCGGACTTCAACGGGTTTGGACTCGACTTGGAAGGCTGAGTGAAGCAAACCAGGAAACAGGTGGGTTTGTGATGGTCCTGTTGAACACACACACAGAGATGAGTTCCACGGTGTTCAATGATACCATGTTGGGTTTGGCAGGTGACATCATTTATGAGGCATGATGAGCGTTTAACAGGTAAATGCCTTTTCCTGGCAAACAGGTAAATCAAACCCTGGTTAAGGATTGGGAACAGCAGGTGAGTAATCTACGTGGCGCCCAAACAAAGATCGATGGTGCAGCCGCACAAGATCCTCACCACAGTAGAACATAGGTAAAGTGGCAGAGATGCTGTGGCATTGTCAGGTGGAAACACCAGGTAGCCACAAGCAAACAGAAATCAGGAGAACAGAGGCAGATCTCGAAGTCAGGGACAAAAGCCTGAGACAATTTCTGGAAATCAGATGAGACAGGCATGTTGGGGATAGTAAGGGTCATCAACACGGAAACAGTCTGGAGAAGAGGGCGGAAGAGGTGAGGCAGGACATTGGTGCATTTCATTGGTGGAATTTCTGCGCTCTCCGAGTGCTTTCTTGTCAACTGCATCAAGGGATAATATTCCTAGCTGTTTTTCCATGAAATTGGAACATGGGCGAAAGGCATACCCATTGAGTGATAATAATAAGGTAGCAATGTGTAACTTCAGATTGACACACTGCCTCTTCCACCTGCTCCCTTGAAACTGTTGGCAAGTCAGAATTCACAAATGTACATATGTGAACTTACACCTTTGCCAAGCCTGTTGTCTTTGTTGATCTATGTAATCCTGGATGCCAGGGACTTTGAAAAGTTTGATCCCAGAAACTATAGTCATGTACCCCACAGACATTTACATGCAACTGATAAGTTGACCTTTTTTTTTTTGGCAAAGCATCATATATATTGCTCTGTCAGTTTCAATATGTTAAAATGTATATCTGCCCCCACACTTTTTTTTAACACCACAGTGGTCCTGACTTGCTTAGAATCCCACAATAGTGATTCTCAAACACAATGGGTGACAACTGCATTGTCCTGTGTTTGGTGGTCAGACACGAATTGCAGTGCATATTACGTGTATGATGTGAATTATTTGGATTATATTTGTACTAACACAGCGATTAAACCCTTAAATCATGATCCTTGGCATGCATATAGATTTTGTGAGGAACGCCCTTTCATTGCTTTTAGATTGCACCTGAATTTTAAGAATCATACATGTAATTTAACATTCTCAAACTTAGTGTAGAAACATCTCAAATGCAGCTTTTTCTTCTTTTTACTGTTTAACTAAAATAAGCTAGGAATGGGGAGAGCTGCTGTTTTCTCTGTTGTCCACAACATAGACACCTTGTCACCTGGATAATCTAACAATATACTGTAATTTATTTTATGAAGAAAGAGATGTATACAGTGTGGAAATTACACTGCAACCCCGTCTTGTTTTTCTAAAGGTAACCTTCTACGGAGGGGACTGACTCAAGATAGGCCGTCTACTAATCAGAAGGTTGCTTGTTTGAGCCCCAGCTCCTCCAGAGATTTGTCTATGAGCAAGACACTGAGCACCTGAATGCTCCTGACTGGCATTACCATAACAACTGGCAAGACAAGGTAGGCCTGTAGAGGGCTTTTCATATGTGAAATTATGCTAAAGAATAACCATTAACAAGTCTAACTGGCAAACATAGACACGTGCTTTAAGGTTCTCTCACTCCAAGTATGCTGGCAGTTGTGAGTTTAGCCGCAACTTTGGTGATCATGGGACCACTTCATTTGATCAAAACACAAATATGTTATTTTGCTCATTTATAAATGTATTGAGTGTTTGTTCAAGGCATCGGTATTGCTTTAAGTATTACCAGGGCTGTTGAGTTAAATTTGACAACCATGCTAATCTCTGTAGAATTTTATAATTTTAACTGACACACTATATAAATTTGGCTAGTCTAAATTGCCCGTAGGTGTGCGTGTGAGTGTGAGTGGTTGTCTGTCCTTCATGTGGCCCTGCAATGAGCTGGCGACTCGTCCAGGGTGGACCCTGCCGCTCGCCCGTTGCCAGCTGGGATCGGCACCAACAGGACCGTGACCCATAACCGGAATAAGCGGAAGACGATGAGATGAGATGAGACTATATAAATTTAGGTTTAAAGAGTGAAATGACAGTCTCATCTCATCTTTAATTCATTTTCCTTTTTGATTTCATGTTGTCTGTGATGGTTATAATTGAAAACATAATGCATAATTTTGGAGTGATATGTGAAGAGTCATTTTTTCATTAGATATAAAACATTCTACTTTGCTTGCTAGTTTAATCGTTTTTTCACAAGTTTTTATGACCCATTATACATGTATACATGCTGTTCTTTATAAGGCGTACTTTTTCATTTATTAATTGTGAGATGGAGTCAAGAGTCAAAATAGCCCAAGAAATAATTTATTTAGTAGAATTTTCAGTTCAATGAACATTTAGTTGCAAGAGTCGGTGATACGCCTCATGCTCATGACCCTCATGCTGCTCATGCCCATGTCCCTGAGGCTCCTGTACTCTCCGGGCCTCAGGTAGATCATCTTGCCCCTGAAGTGGGGCTGCTCGTACATCAGCCAGTGGCCCTCCAGCACCTGGCAGGACATGCAGTCAGACATGCGGAAGCGGTCCATGATGCTCTCGCAGTCCTCGACCAGCTCGTTCATCTGACCGCTGAAGTTCTCCCTCTCGAAGATCCTCATCCTGAACTGGCCTCTGTGCTGTAAGATGAAAAACATTCAAAGTTCATGAACTGAGGAAAATGAAAGAATTGCGGTATATTAGAGGACAAGGCACCGTATATCGTGCTTACCATGGGGATCATACGACAGGACCTGATACAGTCTCTTATTCCCATCATGCTCGTGGAGTCAGCGTACTCGCCCCTCCTCATGAAATACTGGTTTCCCATGAAGTTGGGGCGGTCGTAGACCATGAAGCAGCCGCTCTCCACCCTGCAGGAGTGGCACCTGCTCAGGAAGGAGGACATGTCGGAGCAGTCGCTCATGCACTCATATGAGCGGCCCTGGAAGTTCCTGTCCTCGTAGAAGATGATCTGAAAAAGGGCAAACATCACAAAGGGGGATTCATTCCAAAAAAATCCATCAATATATTTTGAAATTACTAAACAAAGTTGGTGAGGTGAGTCTACTTACCCTGCCCATGGTCATGATTGCTGTGGTAGTTCCTCAGAGAACTCTGTTGCTGCTACTGATGATGGTCCTGTTTTAACTGTTACTTTTATACCTGACCGAACCCAAAGAATCTGTGGCTCCCATTGTGAAAACCCCTGAGCCAGCAACATGGTATAGAGGCCTATAGAGTGCTGAGGGGCATTTGTCACATTTCCATGTGACTGGATCCCCTAGAAGACTTTAGAATGGATTTTTCCAAAGGGAAGTCACAAATAATGAGCATTTTAAAACTTACAATGCAGAGTAACAAACAATTGTCTCTTTTACCCATTTCAAAACACACTACATGGTCCTCTGGCTGGTAAGCGGACAATTTACAGACATGAGAATCCTTTTGTGTGACAACAATAGTCTGATGTGTCCATGCACAATGCACATCTGTACAAGCAAAACTTGTTCATCCAGCTGTTCATAGAGCATTGAGTGTATACGACCAGCATTATACTATCACATTAGCCTGATGTACACCCAGATGTTGATGTTTACATTTCACGAGTCAGTTTCTAACACTTTTGACCTCAGCAGATAAAGTTTATCTATCATTCTTTCTCTTATTTCTGTGGAATTGAGGCACTTGCTTCAGTTATCGAAAAAAATTATCGAAACATAACTCCTTATAACTGAGTGGCAATTTTACTGTAACACAGTCTCATCTCCTGGTTGTCTATAGTCTCTTCACTAAGCTTAAATCTTAATCTGGAATTCATAAAAGAGGTTTGAGAGGAACACGGTCTCTACTATGCTGGCAAGGCACTCAGTAAAAATCCATCCTGTGTAGCCATCATAGTAATAGTTAGACATTGTGAAATATGATGATACAGGTTCATCCAACACAACTAGAGTTAACAAAGATTAAAAAATGAGCATTTCATTAAAAAAGAGGCATCAAACTATATTTCTGGTAGACTCATGGAAAGTAGAATTGTTTCCAATAATTCTGAAATATAAAATATAAATCAGGTGATCTGGTAATAGTTCAAATTCTTGTCCTGTACCTGTGTGATCCAGCATTTTGGAGAGATCAGTTAATTGCTTTTTCAAATGAGAACAAAACATCTTATATTAACACTGAGAAGAATATTTGTCACATATGGCACTAATATGGAACATATGGAACTTGTTGACAAAATACATGCTGCTATCAGTGTACAATCTAAGGTTTAATATTGCCAACAATGATAGCACACAGGTAGCAATCAGCAAAGTGAACAGAACAGACCAACAGGGCCAGGCAATAAGACAGAAGTCCAAGGTCCACCACAAATGGAAGGAAGTGAGCACATACAGAAATGTCTGACATAAGATAGAGAAAATCTGACAAATAAGTAGTGAACAAGGGGTATTTACTGTATATCCATGCACAAGCGCACAATTCTGGCCATTACAATTGTCAAGGAAATGAAAAACAAAACAGGAAGTAAGCTAAACATCAAACATGTGAAGGTACAACTACAAAATCAAACAAAAAATGATCGCTCAAAACAAAGTCCATGGCAGGATCTTCAGCAGCAGGGCTGTATAACCCATGATCCTTAGCCATACAGGACAGTGGAAATGGGCATAGTTCTTTAAAATACACATTTTAGATCATTTTGATCATTTATTTGTACACTGATTGAGAGAAAATAAAGGCCAAGGTAATCTGAACCAAAAGGGCTCGTGCTTGTGCATTTGGCGTACCTCGAATAAATGTTTTAATGAGTATTTCGGGGAAAAATCCTGTTCACGAGTTCACTTAATCAGTCATTGGCTGAATAAAATTGATTCATATGACATTGTCCTGTCATGTCCAGTGTAAGCCATCATGCAGACTTTTCACTTTATTCTAAGGCTTCCACTTCACTGACAAGCATCAGTGAATTTGTGCTTCATGTCACCACTAGCTTGAGGAAAGAGGCTCCTTTGGTGTTTTCCTCTAAGTTATCAGGATATGATCAGATGTTTGCTGGATGACAATAAAATACAGCAAGTCAAGTCAGTTCTATTTATATAGCGCCAAATCACAACAAAAGTTATCTCATGACACTTTACAAGATGATAAGGTTGAGACCGTACTCTTAACAGAAGACAGGTGACTAAACAACCAATCAGCAAGCACATGTGCTTGAGATCTGGCAAATATGCTAGCAGGTGGATGTCTGAGAAATGGCCAATCATTGTTTATGCAAATTAGATTGATTTTACTGTCATGATACAAAGGCAGTTCTGAACACAGACAGTTTTACAGGGGTTCAGATTTTAAATCAGTTTGTCTTTCGAATTCAATGATGATGGAATAATTATCGAATGCTGCTTGAACGGAGACTAGTGGAATTTGCAACTCAGGTGATACACAGTAATTTAACAATAACTGATCCGTTACATCTAGTTTGATCTGGCACTGATCAGTTACATCTACTCCATCTAGTTTGATCTTGCGCTCCATCTTTGCATTTCTGTGTTCATGGGGTGGAGTCGCCAATATCACTTTTGCTCCATCCACGAGGGAAAAAGTGCCCTCTTATTTTATTTGCATTCAGGGTGAAACATTTCCTTCGTGCCATCACACAAATCTTCAATATTCCACAGTAAATTCAGCCAGACAGAATAGATTAGTATAAGCAAAGCTTATAGGGAACCAATGTGGATGGCATTTTTATACAGCCCTTTCATTGCGCAATCGTCAGTTTTTACTTCATAACTTCAAAAGCAAAAAATAAATGTTGTGTGTTTCTACTTTAGATAAAACCCACCCGACCAAATTGGGACATTTTCCAAATCTGGCAGCATCAATGGGAAGTTGAAGATAAACACTAGTCTGTAGTCTGCTTGTACACTCCTAAACTTTGAGATGCCCATGACAACTGAAAACACATCTCCACCTTATAATTCTACACATCATGTGCAGTTTGTTTAAACTGCAACTTTACTTATTAACAAGTTAAATATAAACCAGTTTGTTAATCAGCTGGTGGCATTTGATTTCCACTTAACTGTGTTATTGTTAAATTATTTTACGAAGGCCTACAAACTTGTTGGTCAAAACATTCCTATATGAGCATGACACATATTACCATTTACTTTTTGGTGTAGTGTCCTCAATGATTTACTGCACACCAACATTTAGCTACTGGTACAGATCTTAATAGTTAACATTCGCATTTAGCATTAACCAATAGGGACCTGATTGAGTGGTCGTGGTGAATGTTTCCAATTCGGCAGCCAATTTATATCCTTTCAAGAGCTGATATTGTCTGTTCAGTACCTTTACAGGTTACATTAATAATTTCTCACTATAATTTAGTTTTTTTTGGGAGTACTTTTGCATTCCTTCACATTACTTTTGCGCTGCCCCTGATCCAGAACAGGCAGCTAGTGTGTCCTTACTGCCAAATTCTAGTAACACTGTGATACTACAGAAAGGAGGAATGATTTGTCGCTATAAATTTTACATCGATTTCTAAATATCTGTAGATATGTCATTTAAATGATATGGGGATTGCATTTTGTTTTCTGCCTGATACTATGACAACCATGCAATATATTATATGTCAGGATACATACAGAAACTTAAACACTTAAACATTAATCAGTAACCAATGAAACCAATGTTACCAATGAAAATAACTACTAAGACACCAGAATTTAGAAAGTTACATCGTTTATTTGAGTGAAAATGTACAATTAGCAAATGTCGATGATACGCCTCATGCTCATGATCCTCATGCTACTCATGCCCATGTCCCTGAGGCTCCTGTGCTCGCCGGGCCTCACGTAAATCATCCTGCCTCTGAAGTGGGGCTGCTCGAACATCAGCCAGTGGCCCTCCAGCACCTGGCAGGACTGGCAGTCAGACATGCGGAAGCGGTCCATGATGCTCTCGCAGTCGTCCATCAGCTCGTTCATCTGACCGCTGAAGTTCTCCCTCTCGAAGATCTTCATCCTGAACTGGCCTCTATGCTGTTTTGAAGAACGCAAAATAAATTAAATAAAACCTTCTCTCCAGCATGAACGATTGTTGTCATGTTTTATACCTACCATGGGGATCAGGCGGCAAGACCTGATGCCACTGCTCATTCCCATCATGCTCATGGAGTCAGCGTACTCGCCCCTCCTCATGAAAAACTGGTTTCCCATGAAGTTGGTGTGCTCGTAAACCATGAAGCAGCCACTCTCCACCCTGCAGGAGTGGCACCTGCTCAGGTAGGAGGTCAGCTCGGGGCAGTCGCTCATGCACTCATAGGAGCGACCCTGGAAGTTCCTCTCCTCGTAGAAGATGATCTGGAAAACACATTTAGAGGTTTTAATGACCAATGCTGCCCAATAACAAATCTGTAGGTGGATTTTAGCATCCACCTACAGATTAGATTAATTAGATTAGATTAATGTTTCCTACCTTGCCCATGTTGTTCTTGGTGGTTTTCCCAGATTGCTAAGAGAACAGTTGTTGAACTGATACCCTCCCTGTCTAAACATGTTACATTTATACCTGGATGATGACAATGACTGTGTGCCCCTCCATTGTTCAAAGTGATGACTCAGCAATCTACTTCAGAGG
>CAAKHG010029802.1:2509-19508 GCA_901007715.1 Dactylopterus volitans
TCTCATTCTCTTGTGTTGTAGCCTGGCAGAGAAAGAATGGGGGAGGGGTCTTTGTCTGGTTGGTGCAGAGCTCACTCCTGCTGTCAGCAGTAAGATGGAGAGGCATAAAATGCTAGTGACCTCAATGTTTGTATGTCATAATGAGCCCAGCCCCCCCTTTTTTGCTCATAAGCACATCGCTTTGCTGATGCGACATCTCTGCAGTGTAATTACCTGGTACAGCGAGAGCAGCTATCGAATTATGGTAGTTTGTTTGCTCATCAGTGTCACAGTTAAAAAGGCAGCCTGGCTCTTTGAACACGGTTCTCAGTTAGAAGCAGTGCAGTGAACACAGATTTATTCTTCCCAGCAAACAACAAAACACCACCTCCATTTGTTTTCTTTTGGGTGCAATTGAAAGACACGTTGGCATGTTTTGGATTTCCTCAGCTCATTTCATTGTAAGAAAGTGGTTGACCACTATGTATCAGGATGACTGAAGTGTTTTTCTTCTTATGAGGCTCTAATATAAATGATAAAACCCTGAAACACACCAGTACAAAAAGACGGATGGATGGTATGAGTGTTGCAATTACAAGTTATTACCCTCATTAATTAATTCGTTGGCAGCAATATTTGAGTAACTGTTTAGTCAGGCAGGGATGACAACTGTTTATAGCTAGCAGTTTCTTAAATGTGAGGGTTTGCTGTTATCTTAATCACCATAAATTAAATATTTTCAGGCCTTCCTTAACCCTAACCCTTCCTTTTTAATTTGCACATTAATATCCAGGACAAAGCCTTGTGCGTAACCCCTTGTTAGGTTTAAGAAAAGCCTGCAGAGGTCAACAATGAGATCAGTGTGTGTGGTGAGCGCGACTGTCACCGCTGTTACAATGGTGTGACAGAGACATGGTACCTGGCCCGACTGTGCTGCTTAACGTCTCTGCTGTCCTGATAAATAAGGCAGTGTCACCTCTTTGTTTGGATGACATTTCAGCTTCATGCACTGGTGATTTCCTTGTGGGTCTCAAGCTGGAGGTAAACTACTGCCGACACACAGCTTTGTTAAAAAATACTAAGGCTTCTCATGCGTGAAAATGCACTTCGAGCGGGATTGACACAGTCTGATAGTAACAGGAATTGGCTGCCACTTTTATTTCCTTGTCGACCAAAATCTTGTGCTGTGTCTCTCTCAGACTTTGATGTGTGCTCATTATCATTTATGTCTATATTTGTGTTGTAATCGGGAATTGTGGTTTAATATCTTAAATGATTTCTTATTAAATGAGAATGAAGGCCTGTTTTCAACTGAGCTATTGCTACCGCAAACACCGTCAACTTGACAGAATATCTTCTGCCACCCTTTTTTTTTTTTGTCTTTCCAAACAGTCAGGCAGAGGAGATAACTCAGTCAGTAGAATGTGAAACACACACACACACACACACACACACACACACACACACACAGGCACACAAGCACACACACTCTCTCTCTCTGCTGCTGACAGGTCATGAAAGCTCTGTCAGTAGGCTCCCCAGCACTTCCCATGACTTTGCCCTTCTTTCTCACCCCAGTATATCTCACTGACATCTCAGCCTGAAAACACAACTGAGAATGATGCTATCGCAGCTTCTCATCTGAGATTTTACTTCAGCTTTTAAAAACACACTTGCTTGCACGGTGACAGATGGTTATTAGCCTCTCTCGGTAAATACTAAGACGACTATCATCCAGGACAGCAGCTCCAAGACATGATGGATTATTCTGTAGCATTAAATGAAGAATTTTTGCTTCATTGTCTCTTGTCCTAGGTTTTCCTTGCTTAAACAGTGTATAGAATTTTTCAACCATGCTTGTATAAACGCTAAATATTTTTGGGAAAATCATAACATGGACATAGTCTTACATTTTTGTTGCCTATTGTCAAATCAGTCATATTCCCACATGTCAATATCACCCAAGTAGGTTCCCGTAAGCTAAATTGCGGAGGATTAATGCGTGATCTACGTTTGTCTCTCCAATGTTTGCATGGCGGGCCCACTCGCTTTAAAGACTGTACTGAACCCTGCCATCTTCAGCTCTGAGAGCCAGTGGTCTAAAGTGGACGTTCTAAAGGCAGAGCGCTTCTCAAAGCTGTATGCATCAGTTCATTTTGCATCTTGTATAATTTATGGCATTTTTTTCCCCAGTCTGTGCTCACTGAGAAAGCCCTCGCCTGACCTTCTCCTAAATGAGATGTCGACATTCTGTCTCCAAATCGAAATCTCTTTAAAATCTTTTGTGAACTCTTAGAGTTGTAAATAATTAATCCAGTCAGAGGAGCTGTAATCATGTCTGGGCCACTTTCTCTCCTCGATGCGCCTTTGAAGTTGCTGTTTGCTGTCCCGGTTCATTTTGAGGAGTCTTAACTTGAGGCTCGATGCTCTTATCCTTAATTGGGTTGTGCAAATTTTGCATCAGGGTAAAAGAGAGTCATGATGGTCGATTCACATCTTCATCACCAGTGGCAGACGGGAGCGACTGATGAATATTGCCCCGCTCGCAGATGAAAGACGTCAAACCCTTTATGGCGCTTTAGCAGGATGGGCGCCAAAGAGTGTTTGACAGCGTTTTCATGGTTACCTGCTGTGGTGTGCGTCAGCGTGGCTCGCAATTTTGAGATAAACATCTGATGGCAGCCGCGTCAAACGTTCCAATCAGCGTGTCACGCCTCGTCAGCGGCGCTCGTCTCAGCGACTGCAGGTCTCCTCATTCTGCCGTCCTGTCACTCTGAAATGCTTCACAGCAGCTGTCTTTGACGCGGTCCACTGAGAGGCTGTTAAACCACACACAAGGGGGCTATTTGAGATCCCGCTGCGGGTGCCCTTGGTGCCAAGCGTGTGGAGGCACTGCCGTTTGTAAGCGCATGTGCGGGTGTCTTCCCCTCTCACCTCTCGTGGCTTCAGGCTTCTGCGTCATCCCTGTTTGTCATCACGCTGCAGCAGTTCATTTGGGGGCTGGGGGGGCCGCTCCAGTTGTCTCCACAGTGGGACTTATGTGTGTTTGTCTGTGTGTGATTTCTTACCAGAGACACACGATACTGATTACAGGGACTTCACCGATAAGAGAACGCCAGCTTTGATGTCTGAAGGAATTATCTTGGGAAATTCTTAAATAGGCAGCACATTGTTTTTACTTTCAACATTTTTGCAGGTCACTATTCGCAGCTAACTATGATCATTGTGTGCGTGTTGGATCTCCACAAACAGCAAATAATAATTTCGTCTTATCTGGATATTGATTTCAGTATGTGTGGATGTTGCACACACATGCCCATTGTCCAAAGAGATACACACTTTCTTAGCCTCTAATTCTGCCTCTTGGATTGATGCTGCCATGTTGAGAGAGAGCAGTTTTTCTTGAAATCCGATTCAACTCGCCTGCCTGTGTGTGTCGGTGCCAGCAGACAGAAGAGAGAGTGAGAGAAAGGAGGTGGGGGCTGCTGATGAGCCCATTACAGTGAGTTCTGGCTGTCAGGCCGACTTGAAGGCGACTTCCACCTGACATCCCTGACAGGCGAGCCAGGCTTAATGGGGTTGGCGGTGCATTGAGTGCAGTGAGTTGAAGAGGAGAATCCCTCCGTGCAGATATTTTCGCCCTCTCAGCAGACCCCGCCCACCCCAGTCTTTAACCTACTTTCTGACTCTTTCTGCATATTTCCAGATTCCTTCATTGAAATCCAGAGAAACTATTTTGAAAATGAACAGCTATTAATATTGCATGAGGCTGGCTGCTCATCCGGGTGCATTAGTGTGTTTGTTGTAAGCCATTCCCAGTAGTGCTTTATTGATTGCTGTCACACACACCCTCGCCTCACCAAACCCTTGACTTTTAGTGTCTCCAAACCTGAAGAGAGGACGCCCTTCTCCACCTATCAATGTTATACAGCTCAACTTTATCAAGAGGTCACATTCTCTAAGAGAGGAAGATTTCTGGCAAACAACAAAACTGAAAAAAGACTACATTGATTAATTAGTTAATCAAGAGGTGAAGCAATGATTAATCTAGGATCAAAATGTCAGTATAACAATGTAAGTTTAAGAATTTCATTAATATTGCTGATGTAGTTTATTTGCATGTCTGCTTATAGACTAAGCAGTTAATCATGAAAATCAACTAATGAATCAGTAATAAATGATCATTGGCTACAGCATTGAAACTCAAAGGTGCCCATTGAGTGCTCTTGTAAACAAACAACATATAATATATGTGTACTTACACAGGAGATACCAGTTTTTCATCACATTCACAACATGTCTCCCCTAATCTCACAGCCACTTATCTATTGCACTCCCTTTCACCTTCTCTCACTCTGAAGGTAGACGTTTCATTCTCCCTGCTTATCTGTTTGAGTGTGTAGGCACAAGCATTCCAGTTCCTTGTGTACCAACCAGTATTGATTTAGTCAGACAGACGCAACTTCAGTCAATGTAGTCTAACTCAGTGCCATGTGATAGACTCATCTGTGCTTTGCGTGCATGCGCGCACCCTTGAAGTCTGATCATGTGTGTCCACGTGAGTGCAAACAAATGCAACATTGCAGAGTGTGTGTGTGTGTGTTAGATGGAGGTCACGGTACTGTCTGTGTTTGAACAGTACAGTAAAACTTGGCAACCTCTTCAGGTGTGAGACTCGCCTCGCTCTATCTACACCGTCTGCCGTGCTTGTCTGTCATTCTGTGGTATGTGAAAACACCTTATCTGTTTGTGCTCTCTCTGCTGGGACTTTCCCAGGAAGTCATTTTCCCCTCGTCTCCCAATGAAAGCACAGACACGCACACACACATACACACACATACAACACACACAACACACACACACAGAATGTCAGAGTGCATCTTGAATGAAGCCATCGACTTCATGCCCCAGCTCCATCCTGCTCCACAAAGGCTTGCAGTGCGGACAGCTCAGGGTGATGAAAGTTGGCGTGCCACCTCAGAGGCCAGCTGTAAGCTTGGCACGGGCGCTGCGCTCCGTCTGTGAACATGATGTGACTGATTGAGGTGGATGTTGGGGATAACTGCCACCTTTCATCCCAGCTTCATGCAGATGGATCACATTCGCAGCCTCTTGAGGGAATCGTTGAAGACCATGTGCTCATACAGATGTGCCGTAACTAACCTTTTGGACAGTAAATCATTATGAGCATTCATACTGGAGCTCAATTCAGATGAATGATTTATGAACCAAGCCTGTGTTGAACAATGCATCTTCACGGTCTATAAGTGTGTATATTTATTTTAGGTTAATGCTTTTTGTGTGGTTCAATCAACCGTCCTTAATGTAAATATTCAATTTGCAATGATAGATGAAGACACTTGGTTTTGAGCAATTGAGTGGAAAAATAGTCTCCACATTTGAATTTACCTAAAAAAAAAAATGCATTTAAATTCAAAATATAGATACAGTAGATTCAAGTCAAATCAAAGCCACTTTTCTTGAGGTCAGCAGATGAGGTTTCATCCCAGCTGATAAATGGATTTTACTTAACTGTAATGGGAATAAGTTATCTGGCTGCCGGTGTCTCTCCTGGTGCCTGTAAATTTCTCTCCCACATAGTATTTACAGCTGAAAGACCACTCAACTTTGACTCAAAATGCAGCATCTCCACAAACCGCTAGAATCCCCCAACTGACTGATACACCTTGAAATGAAGTTGAAATTACACTGCAGTAGTGTTGTTGTTGTTAATTATTCATGTTATTGTAGCATCAGCCACCAGGGCTGATAACTGAAGCCAACTCGCAACTGTCAAAAACTGCAGTTCCTTGAATTGCCACTGGAGGCTGACTCAAAGTGAGTCAACCTCCATGGACTCCCATGTGACAAACATTTTCAGCCTGTTACAAAAAAACAGTTTTGGTCTGTATAGCTAACTTCAGCGTTCAACTGTATTGGATTATTTCTTGTATAACTCACCAGTTTGAATCTTACGAAGGTTGCAGTTACGTATAACCAAGGTTGTGGCCTGTGAGTGACGGGTGGGTTTCATCCAGTCATGGAGGCATGTGTGAGAAAGTTGAGAACAGATATAATGCTATCTTCCCATTACAGGATAGTCTATTCGCAGCGTAAAAGTGAGTTGCTCCATGGCACCTTGAGCCGTCACCTATGTTGACTTCATTTTCATGCAATGGGAATAAATGAGAGGCTTTAATATGTGCACCTTTCTGATTACTGTGTTAATACATAGTGGCGTGACCAGCTCTCGTGTCTGTTCTCATTTCATTCATGATTTGGACACAAAAGCTGTATGTTTAGGATGGTGGATTTATTTTGTTAATTGTTGGTGATCAAATGTGACAACAGACAAAAGCTAAAATGATCATCCATATGTGAGTGTTGCGGCCACTATAAAGGTCCAACAGGACATTCGAAAGAGATGGAGGAAGACATTGGGCACTCGAGAGGGTGAAGGTCTGACACATTTTTCTCTGAGAATAAGGGAAGTATTGCTCTGAGTCCTTTGATCACTTTGACGCACATGTCATAGCTGTCCTCCAAGCTCTTGTAATGAGGGAACATCTCAGAAGCACCCTCTCCTCAGTCTCTCCAGCTTCTTTCATGATCTGAGTGACCTTGTCAAAGTGCTTATGCTTTAGCCTTGAAGGGGACCCATTGCTTAGCGTGCTGAGTCAGGTTTTTTTTTTTTTTTTTTTTTTTAATGATAAAATGACTTTCTAAATAGTGAGATGTGATGAGATCTGAGTGTTGAAAGGATTTTTGGTCTGGCAAGGTTGTATAGTTGAGGTTGCTCCACTTGCTGGTGTCTCCAGTCTTTGTTTGTTTTTTGTTTTTGTTTTTTTTCAACCAAGTTGTGTCAGCTGCCATGTACATCAGTAAACCTCCACTTGGACCTAGACCTAGATGTTTCATCTTGACAGTTTCAAGGTACCCTTTCCACTGATGATCTGTTATTTTAAAAACATACATTGCTGTGTAAATTTCCTCCTGCTGTGACTTTTTTTTTTTTTTTTGCTTGTCCTTTCCTGCCTGCCGGTCTGTCAACTCCAGCCACCTGCAGCCAACACAAAGTTGATCCTGATGAATAGCTGGACAGGCAGGAGAGGACGGCCATGCAGGGATGAGGAGGGTCAAATATGGAAGGTTTACCTTGGCTCACCTTCAACAAACTCTTTGATGTAACATTATTGAAAGGGGGTGAGTGGGTGGGTGTGTGTGTGTGTGTGTGCACGCACAGTCCTGCAAGTGGCAATGAGACACACAGACGCGAATCTCACTGGTGGAGGTACGCTTTATCAACTCTTGCACGGAACCGTTCCTTAGGATAACAAACCTTGACATCTGGTATGATAACATTGTCATGTGGGGCAGATGAGGACCTGCCGTGGCACTCGGGAGATGCTAACTGATGAACAGTCGGTAGCTGTGTGAACAAGAGGACGCAACAGCTGGAGCAGCAGCTGAGTTTAAATCCACAGTGGCCAGTCAGATTCGCAGCTACGCTTCTAATTAAAAACGATCAAGAGTGCAGCTTGCCATGAAAAACATATTAGTGAACTGAGGAAGATCAGGGAGAATGTTTGACTTGCTCCGGAATAACCAGCTATTTTGATAAGCAGTTGGTTTTAGGGTTTTTGTTTTGTTTTTCTGATGCCAGCTTCTTAACTGTGAATGTTTCCTGGTTTCTTTGCTCCTCTGTTATGGTAACAAAACATATTTGGTTCAAGAACCAAACATGACACTATAGGACATCATTTTTCACCATCTCTTGGCATTTAATATTCCAGACATTTAATTTATTGAAAAAATATCATGGTAATTTTTAGTTTAAGCTCCAGATGTCGATCGCTGCTACCACGCCAATCAAAATCAGTCAAATCCCATACATCTCTTACAGGGCTGCTGCCAACATGCTCTTGTTCACCCTCTAGTAATAAACATTCAAATCATGAACAGAAAATTGATTGTGATGAGACCAGATGTAGAAATAAATAAAAACCAAATAGTCAGTCTTGCATGCACATCAGTCTTTACCCCTTTTTATCACACACTGTGATGTCTTACAATTTTTTTATAGAATTAAAACCTATCACTTATCAAAAATGACAATGTAGCATCCTTCCTGTCTCAGTCCAGGTCGATCTTTTAATGTTCTTCAGTGAATTGTGGGTAAATAGAGCAGAAATCATGTCTCTCACGCCAATCTTGGGCACAACATCAGGAGGCGAAATAAAAGATTTAAGCGTGCATGTGGATGTGGGTTAGATTTGAGATCAAGTCCTCCCTGAGTTGATGGCACATGACCATGCGTGTGTGTGTGGGATCACATGCCAACGTCACAGCTTCACACACTGGAAAATGCATTTTCAGTGTCAGGTCTGATCATTTTACGACAGAGTAATTCCCAGCTCAACAGTGTTGTCTAAACATCACATTCCTCTGCAAGGCTAAGTGGTCGCCATGGCATCCACTTAATGAACGGAAAAAGCAGTAAAATGTTAACAGCAGCCCTATTCTAATCCTCTGTCATTTACTTTCGCTCTGTCTTCCTCTCTCCCCTCATCCAGTTCTGTCCATCCATGCTGCTGCCATCCAGTTCACCAAGGAGCCCAAGTCCCAGGATGCCTTGCACGGCCGCAGCGCCATGCTACGCTGCGAGGTCAGCGATCCGACTGACATCAGCTACAGTTGGCTTCACAACGGCCAGCCCCTGGAAAACAGCGAGAGGCGTTTCCAGGAGGGCAGCAATCTCAAGTTCAGCTCGGTGGATCGGCAGCTGGACGCAGGAAACTTTGAGTGTGTCGCACAAAACACAGTCACGGGAGAGACGCTGCACTCCACCAACGCCTCCTTCAATATCAAGTGTGAGTGTTTCATTTCAGCCGCATTCTGACGGCCTCTCAGTAGAAATTGCCAGCTGACTGAGTTTCATAATGGCACCAGGGGTGTGCATCCAGTTTCTGGATCAAAAAAACAAAACAAAAGTCTGGGTATTGGATGACGGGTAGTGTGATCTAATGGAATGTTTCCACCTTGTTACCCTCCTCTTTGTTGCTTCCTCTCTCTCTCTCTCCAAAGGAAACTGGATACATGTGTTTCTTGTATCTTTTTTTCTCTCGGTTGTTTCACTTTTTTTCATGTACGCTCAAAAAGCCTTTGTTTGGAAATCACGGTGCGGTGTAATTTACCTTCTAGATATATAATTATTGAGGTTTAAATTGATGCTGCCCTTTATCGTCCTAGCTTTTTATTCACGAAAGGCTTTGTCCCATTTAAGCAGAGGTGTACAAGTGTCATATTATGATTGCTTTTCACCATAACCAGGTGTCAGCCACCCTCTTTTGGTTTGAGGAAGCCATAGTAACTCTGCTCGGCCCAATTCAGGATAAATTAGTTGTTTGGCATTTTGTGGAAGGGCCCCTGGTTCGAGTTGTTTCCTTTGCATGTTTTAAACACTGAGCGTTTATTGATGGCCAGTGGAAAACGTCCTCATCTGGAATATATTGTCCTTCCTTGCTGTATTCAGCCAAGAGGTTGTTTTTTTTTTTTTCTTTTTTTCTTTGTGGAATGATTTCAAGTGCAGATGATTCCTGACCTCCTAGTAGCAAACTCATAGCTTGATAGACCATCTGAGAGAGACAGATAGAGGTTTAAAGCAGCTTTATAATGTGTCTCCAGCAGGGGATATTTGTGGTTTCTGATGTTGACCACTGACTTGGGATACATTAAGTTTGAGGCCAAAGAGGCACATCGGTTTTCCAAGCCTTGTCTGATCTGAAGGGAATTGCTTTTATGTCTTGTAATTAAAGATGATCTAGTGTGTTGGTACAGCTCAACTGACACACTCACATGGATTAAAAGAGAGAAGAAAAAGAAAACAAGTTAGACATGAAGCACCAGTTCTTAGGAGCTGCAATGCTGTCCTAGAAATACACTGTGTTATCTGCCAGGTCATTAACATTCCCATGCACCGAAATAGAAGGCATATTTTTACTTTAAGAGAGGTTATGTGTAAATCAAAAAGTATCTGTCTAAAATCATGTATTCATCAGAATTAATATGCCTGTTTGTTTTGCCATGGTATAAAATGCAGCATGGACGATAATGTTGGTATTTTTATTAAAATTTCAATATGAATGCTTACCGGGGGGGGGTTATCAGCACTGGTATCAGCATGGCAGCCATTACCGTCCTCTCATCCGTTTTCCCAGAATATGTTTAACATAGTACAGAAGCATTTTTTTTTAGATCGAAGAAGAACTGCAATAATGAATAGAAAAACATTACAAAACATTTCTCAAGCAACTTCCCTCTTTGAAAAACATATTTTCAAAAAATACAATGTTTACCAGACAATTTACTGCCACCGGTGAATGACATAGATTCTGTGACGAATCAAGGGACGTATTTGTCAACACAACAAGACCCTCTATGGGTGAGCACTGTATCATCGGAATTCAAATTCATACCCATGCATGATGCTGAGTCTCGGCTCCAACACGGGGCACTGGCAGGCGTAGTGACTCGTGGAAGAGCAGGCCAAGCTAGTAGCACAACGCCTCGCGAAGACAAGGATCAGAGGAAGGAAAGGAGATCACTGGTTCAGGAAAGGGTGAAGGCATTGTAGAGGAGGAGCAGGCCAACAGGATGGTTGGAATGCGGCAGCAGGGACCCTGGACAAGATGGGAGCAGGCGGTGGACCACAAAGTCTCATGGGCAGAGCTGTGGAAAACTGAGCCACACAGGACACGATTCTTGATCCAGGCTGTCTACGACGTTCCACCTCGCCCATCCAATTTGTTCTGCTGGGGAATGGTGGAGTCACCAGCCTGCACCTTGTGCCTAAAGAGGGGGACTCTGGAGCACATCCTCAGCTGCTGTTCAAAAGCCCATGGCATGACTGCTGGCGCCATGACCAGGTCTTGAAGGCAATAGCAAACGCTACCAGCAGTGGGATTAGCCACTGCGAGCGCCTCTTCACACTGAAGAATACCATCGCTTCCATCCAGGCTGGAGAGAAGCTGCCGTCAGCTTCCAGGACTACATCCTCTGTCCTGCTAGCAACGGCACAAGACTGGGAGCTGAAAGTTGACCTGAGTGGGATTTCCAGAAACTGTCACCATAACAACACTTAGGCCAGACGTGTTGCTTATCTAGGAAGCCTCCAAGCGGCTCGTTGTCTTGGAACTCACTGTCCCTTGTGAGGACTGTATTGAGGAGGCTAATGAGAAGAAGAGGGCGAAATATGCTGAGCTAGTGGAGGAGTGCTGGTGCAAGCCCATTGAGGTTGGACGTAGAGGGTTTATAGGCCAGTCCCTCTGCAGGGCCTACAACATGCTGGGCATCACAGAAGTCAGGAGGCGAAGGGCCATTCAGGAGGCCACAGAGGCAGCAGAAGTTGACTCAAGGCGGCTTTGAATTAGGAAGGGAGATCCGTGAGTGGTGTAGCGCTACCCGGACACAAGCTGGAGCCTGATCAACCCCAGCCCGGTCGCCTGGGTGAGAGTGTATGATGTTTGAAAGGCCCCAAACACTCCATGACCCCAGGTAACATCACTGATGTGTCCAGGTTGCATTACAAGTTGATGTATGGAATAAGCACGCGTGTCCACTGCTTGTGGAGGCCCAGCAAAGTAAATGTAAATGCCAATAGCCTCAGTGATGTCAGTGGTCCTGTGCGCTTTCATATGTATAGGCTTTTTAAAAATGGTGCAGGGAAGTTGTTGAACTCTTCTCCTCAACCGAGCTCCACTGTTGGCCACATCAGGGTGATGCCGTCTGATATTCATGTTCAGTGTGTTTTGTGTTCAACAGTACCACAAATCTTTGTTGCTGTCGTAGTCCACAGGGACACCAAAATGTCTCCTCACAACTGATTTGAAAGAAGCAGGCGGATCTTCTTGCTACTGTGCGTCATCTGAACTCAACATGTTCTTCTGCTGCTTGTGTTTGGTTTTGTTTGGTTTTGTTTTGTTCTTGTTCTGTTGTTTTAATAGCTGTTTGCAAACCCCTTCACGGTGCATTACAGCCACCTGGAATGGGGTGTGGGTGCTGCAATGTGAAGCTGACTTCCCATCTAGATGGGCTTGTATGACTGCGTGCACCAAACGGTGGTGTCTGTACCGTGATGGTTCGGCATACACAAACCATTACGCCCCTATTTTTTAACACCCTTTATTCCTTCCATCCCTGATGCGGCGCTCAGCTCATAAAAACGGCTTACCTTTTAAAAAAAAATAAGTCATTTCTTTATTTAGATTTTTATTTGATTGAGAAGTAGCATTTTTAAGCTGCATTAGTGAATATCTTTATTTAATGGGTGAAGACGTGGATTCTCCTCGTGGTGATGAGACTGATGACAATCATTGAGTAGCATTTCCAGGATTGGCTTCTTGATGAGGCTTTTGGAAACCTACTTTGAGCCAATGTGCACCGCAACTACGCGTTTTTCCTTCAGATGCGAAGGTACTTGAAACATGCGGCACACAGAGCTTTCAGTGTATTCGGTATAACATAGCCATGCATTAATGGCTGCACTTAAGGTTCCCTGCAGAATGTTAATCTTAAGTGTGATGGCTTGGTATTTTATTCTTATAACTTGGATAGCCACCAACATAACGTTTGATCAGGAACCACCTGCAATGTTTTTTCATGTGCTGAGGAGAAATTTACAGTGCACCCCATATTTTTTGACTTACATAAGTTAAAGAAGCATTCAGTAGTAAATTATCCTGAATCATTTGCATGCAGAATCTTGTGTATCTACTCATTTGTCTCTGTCACGTTGTGCAGGCTGAATGCATCTCTATCACTTTACATGGATTACACCATGTTATGACAGATGTTCTCATATTTCCCCAACATACATTTAACGGGCAATAAAGCTGCACGCAGCTTTTACGCAAAGACCCCCTCTGGCATTAGTTCTACATGTGCGCTCGCTCATGTGTATGCTAGTTTGCGTGCGGAGCAGTAAATGTGGGTTTGTAGGGATCTGGGGGGGGAGGGGAGGGAAGAGTCATATGTACTGTACATTGACTGTACCAAAGTAGATTGTCCCCCCTCCTCCTCCTACCCACTGCAGAGGGAGAGAGTTAATTTATCTTGCTCTCAATGGTGGGTGGGCAAATCCCGCCAGTTGATAGTTATTCAGAGTAATTATCCCCCCTCTGTTTTCACTAATAGAGGTTTAGCCCCCTCCCCCATCCCATTGTGCCGCCTGGCCATTGGGTCGCCATGGCGAGAGCGCGTCCAGCAGAGGCGTCAGGCTCAAGCATCACTATTGTCAGCATGTTTGTTGGTCCTGGAGCCGACGCTTCGCTTGTCTCCTGTAACAAGATGCAGACCTACATGTGCTTTTTTTTCGATAATGCGTTGCTTGTTTGTTTTTTTTTGTTGGTTTTTTTTTTTTGAAAAGCGAACTCGCAGTTGAGACACGCCCACTAATTTTCCTTCTCATCGAAACTTTGAGCTCGCAGAGCCACTTGAACAAAGTAAAGGCACACTAGCCATCTTGTTCTAATCACACAGCATGCTTCTTTAACCTACATTTATTCAGCAGATGCTATCCATTGCCAGCACAGCTCCTCTCTGCTGTCACAATGCCTTCGACTTAATGGGGTTTTTTTTCTTTCCTTTTTAAAAAATGCAGCTCCTCAGGCTCAGTGACCCAGGCTACATCCGTCAGCTTTGCTCCTGCAGAGTGACTTTGCTCCAGTGTCCTTTCTTTCCCCTCCTCTCCCTCCACCTCAACTGTCTGCCTTGTCGCAGCAGACGCAGCATCCCTGAGTCGCTGTAGTTTTGCAGCTCGGCCTGTTGACCTCTGTCAAGCTCCGCTGATAAAAATCTGACACCTCGTCTAACGACAAGCCAGGTCTGCCACGCTTTTCCCACGCTTGTGTCGGAGCCCTTTGTAACAAAGTTCCTAATATGAACCCACCCTGCCATATGTTTTAGTTATTTCCATACCCATATGGCGCTGTCAGTCAAATCATATCCGCAGCACTCCCCTGGATAACACAATCTGCCGCGTCGCTCTGTTTCAGTCAGACACCCTTCTCCATGGCAACAAATCAGCGCAATAAATGAAACGGGCACACACACATAACATCTGCCTCTTGGAACAGTGAAGGATGAATAGCCCAGGCATCTGCTTTCACAATATCCTCACAATTCATGTTATCATTCCTGTGTTGATAAGGCTTCCTGTTCTGCCTCCAACATAATAATTATATGCCCCCTAATTATGGCGTGCACTGCCAGGCCTGCTCCAACACTTAGTCATGCATTCTGAGAGGGATTATGGGGAAGTATTTGCCACTAATAGGTTATGAAAGAGCACCTTCTGTTTGTCGAGTGGACAGCTGAGGAAACCTGAACTGTGAATGGAGCCCCGGAGTGAAGAGTTAGAATGTGTGACAGTCAGGAAATCCAGGTCAAACGAGAACTGAAATAATCGCAGGATTTGGTTGGAACCTGCCGGAGCACCAAATCAGTCTGAAGTGACGGAAACTTTAGACTGCAACAATGCAGCCAGTATGTGTTGATAAGTGGTATTTGCGCCAGCAGTTCTTGGTCTGCGGAGGTCAAAGCGAGTGTGTCCAGTCCTCTGCTGGTTTCTCTATCGGCTCCCCTGCCTGTCTGCCTCTCTGCAGGAATGTAAAAGATTTCTTTTAAATGTAAAAATCTGTCGGGAGGGGCTGCTGGATTACTCAAAAACTTACGAACAGGTTCTGATTAGTTTTTGGGGTTGTTGGGTATGTTCTTATTTCACAGTCCATTAGATTTTTGTGATGGGGATCATCCAGATCCAGGAATGTTGTTTGTTTTTTTTTTCTTTAATTTATTTTTTAAAGGATTATTTTACACTGTGTAATAAGGCATGTTTCCCTCATAATTCATAAATACGCAAAAACTTAAAAGTTCAATTTCTCTTTTAGAGAAAGGGATTGTTCAGCATTTATTTATTTATTTAAATTGCTTTTGTAATAGTAATTAAAAATAGCAAAGCAGATGTTTACTCACATGGAAGTAAGAGAGAATTTAACTCAGCCATGTCTCATGTGGTTGATGCTGCCTAATGCTGGAAACACTCACCTGTTTATCCAGGCATGTTTAAACAAATGCCTCAGTTCAATTGCAAATGATGATTAACTCAGATGTGTGTGTCAATTGCACTGTAGAGGAGGAGTTGTTGTTGTTCCAGTGAACCTTTTTGTTTTACTCTCCTCCTCAGCAACTTGCCGTTGACATTTAGTCAGTATTATATAATTGAGCGATTCAAAGCTCATTTTTTGGCTAAAATCATTTTAAAAGCAACTAAAGCTGTCAAGTAAAGCTGGATCTCTACGCTGCCTTTAAACACAAGAGTCTGTCGGTGCAGCATGAATCCACATTCATGAATTGTAACTTATCCTCCATCAAGTTTAAGCAGGTTAGTTGACGTGACACAGGTGCCAGTGAAAGTAACCATACAGATTCCAGACAACATGGAACATCTGCAAAGAGACTTTTTTTTTGGCAAACTCCTCTTTGAGTCTCTAACAGCAAACAACATTTCTAGTGCATCAAGTGCCACTTCCTGTAATGGATTATGGATCCAAGCATGCAGAGTATTAGCAGACGTGAGCCGCACGCAGAAGTTGGCGCGGGAGTCCAAGCGGACCCTCCTGGACGTGGGTTGATGACGACAGGACCATCACACAGACGTACAAAGTGTAAATTGGCCTTTTAAGCTTGGAGATCACAAATAACGGGTCTGTATCTGGCCTTAGATGCCTTTTTAGCTAGGGTGGCCTTCATCACCTCCTGCCTACTCCTCCTCCTCGTTTAGCTTCTGGAACTATTCACTGGAACCACCTCAAGTGAGACAGACACACAATTAGCATACAGACAAGCCTTCACGCTTAGGGGCACTCAACATCATTTCACTGTCTCCAAAACAACATCAGCTGCTCCTCACTCCTCACCACCACGTGCATACACAAACACTTGCCTCTGACATACACACTTGCGTGACTAGAGCTCATACACTCAGAGTTGCTGGGGCATCTGTGTACGGAGGAAGCTAATGAGTGCTGTCTGGCTTACAAGGGGATGTACGCGAGGCAGATGGGAGTACTGTTGCTATGCTGTCGAGATGGCTTCCCATGATCCCTCTCCGTACAGAGCACTGCCAGGTTCCTTTTGTAATTGCTTGTGACAGGTCTTCCGTAAGCACCCCCTCTGACCTCACAGGGGCTCTGTGTCCTCAGGTGGATGCCTTGCATATTTCACAGATGATACGAATAGCAGGAGAAATCCACACATTATTCAGCCACAGGCCATCGGAATCTCGGCCAGATGGAATGAACTGGCACACAGCAGATGCACAAAGCCTCGTGGACTCGTGCATAAACCAGGGCAACCCAAACAAACATGCTCTGTCGGCGTATGTATACACACGCCCAGTAACCACACAGTGTCTACAGGTATTGCAGGAATACAACCACAGCTTTTATGGGTCCATCATATTGTACAGTCAGCGCGCGCGTACACACACACACACACAGAGCTGGTGAAGGGAAAGTAAGATTTGTTACTGGTATCAACTGTTAAAAACTTTTTCAAATTTTGATTCATTATATTTGCTGGATTTTTTATTTTACTTTTTTTTATGGCCACCTCTGAATTTCTGGCCGTACCAAAGAACCTTAACTACCAGAGCAAGGACGTGTCAGCGCATCATGTATTATGCAGCATTTACTGACTTCTCATCAAACAGAACATTTGAAAGAACCCTGACAAATGATCATGTCACCACTTTCAGTCTTTATGAGGTTCTATGAATGATTTGCCGCTGTGATGATTTCTTGACAATAGTGTGTGTGTGTGTGTGTGTGTGTGTGTGTGTGTGTGTGTGTGTTTTCCTAGTACATAGACATGTCCTTAATGGCAATACCAAACTACACCTCTTCTTTATCACTGTGCTGTAATGCATTCAGGAGATACCTACGAATGAATTTATGTCCATCTG
>CAAKHG010029802.1:19757-45731 GCA_901007715.1 Dactylopterus volitans
TGTGTGTGTTTTTTTTTTTCTGTTTTTTTTCTGTTGACCTCCAGATTGCATAATGAATGTAGGGCATTGTGCGTGTGTGTGTGTGTGTGTGTGTGTGTTTTTTCCTAGTACATAGACATGTCCTTAATGGCAATACCAAACTACACCTCTTCTTTATCACTGTGCTGTAATGCATTCAGGAGATACCTACGAATGAATTTATGTCCATCTGTTTCCTCTGACTCCTTTTCATCTGTCACTCTGACATGCCGATCAGGTTTCATGTCACTCGCGTGAGTGACACCTTTCATCACTTTGCTGTGGCATTTGCCTCTCACAAGGTAACAATGCAGACAGCGCTGGTCAGGTTTTAAGAAGAATTTAAGGAAGTGTCAGCAATGCTCTGGATAAAAGTCAAAACATCATCAGCAACTTGTTGCTTGTCTTTTTTTTTTTGGCTCATTTGCAGGCTGCTTTAACTGCCAGAATATAGACTAAAGTCAATGACCGACCCTTTAAATGTCCGTAAAAATCAATGTAAAGGCTCAGCTTGCTCCGTGGAGTACAGGACATTGGTATGCCGATGTAAGATGATGCAGTGATGTGGTCGCTCCTGCTCTGCTTCTGAGTCGGAGCGCTGTCGTAGTGATGCGCCCGACCCTGCCTTCATCCCCACTGCATTTGTCTTTGCCGGCCGGCTGCATCCTGTGTCCCGCATGGACAAATGGCATGAAGCCACTTAACTCAATTTTCCCTCTTGTCTGTCTCCTTCTCAGCGATTACGCTCAGTCCCTCCTCGTGGCTATAAGGTCTTTGTTTGGTTTTTTTTCCCTTCTTGTACAGGGTTGGAAAGTGGTGGTGTGACTTTAAAGGAGCCCACCTCGGAAGGGGAAATCGAGAGCTCGGCGCCAGTCACGCTCCGCTGTCATATCGATGGACACCCACGGTCAGTCCCCACACACATCAGCTCAAGTTTGGAGATAACAGTGTCAAGCACCGTGTTGATGACTGCACGAGAAGACTTCTCCCCGTGCTGGCATTTCTCATGCCCTTACGTTAACTCCCGTTGCCCCTCTCTACCTATCTCCTTATCCATCATCCCACGCCCCTCATCCACAATATTGTCTCCCACTCGTACGAAATCTCTCACAACTGTCCTCCTCAATCCTCCTCTCCCTCTCAGGCCGACATGCCAGTGGTTCAAGGATGGGGTGAAGCTGACAGAGAAGAGCCATCAGATCAACAACAAGGAGAGGACTCTCACCTTCAAGAGCGCCAGTCCTAACGACAACGGCCTGTACTACTGCTGTGCCAAGAATGCAGCGGGGCACGTCTGCAGCAACAGCAACTTCACTCTCGATGTCATAGGTCTGTCCATCGCAAATGAAAACAATTGGCAGTTCAAAATTGACCTCACTCATTCCCTGACAAAGTTCCACGTTGCTCTGCATCAACAGTCAATTGCTTTCTATCTCATATTATTCCAGTAACTAAGCTCTGATTGGCAAACTAGATAATTACAATGTTCTTTTTATTTTATTTATTTATTTATTTTTTGCACTAGGCTGTAAACATTTTTATTTCTTAGGTAAAACTAGGCATCCTAACATGTGGGTCCATGGGTATTGACTCGCTCCTGCAGCCAGCTTCAAGTGGCCATTGAAGGAACGGCAGATGTTAGCATTATTGCTTTTGCTTTAGTTGCCCCTTGAGTCTCAACTTTTCTGAGTTGCAAATTCAAATACAAGAAACTTTTGTTTTTCTCACTCACTTGTGTCAGACAGGAGGCTGCACTGCCCACCTGCATTCACACAACAATTAATGTACTGAGTCCCGAGGGATAGTAATGTTTCCTCCTGTCATCAAAGAAGTAACCATAGACACCCACTTTGATATGACAGGGAGGCAGGACTCTTGTAATCTGAGGACCCTGATACAAATTGTGAGAGCTGAACCCGGCTCTAGTTTATTACTTTAGCTGCCCATTAAATGCTGCTGAAGATCCGCTAATCTGCGTGTATTATGAAATCACAACTGCATGTCTTGTTTTGGAGAAACAAATGCAAGTCTACCTTGATTTCCCACCATAGTTGAGGCTTTGCATAAGAAACGCCGATGGCTAAGTGGCGGACGGGAGTGTATTTACACCATTAGCGGTGAGAGAGAGCAGGAAGAGAAAATGATGGAGCTTTAATGTGATAACCAGAGTGTGTGTTGGCACCTTCTTTTTCCTCCTCCTCCTCCTCCTCCTCCGCCTGCACACACAGAAACACGATCATAAACATCCACCAAGAGAACAATAACATCAGCTCCCTCAGCCACAGCAATATGTTGATCTGTCAGTGTAACCGAAGCTTTAAAGACAATGTGGGTATATTGAGTTTTATAGTGAGGTTATTTGTTTTTCTGCAGATTCTTTTGTAGAGTACTGCATTTCAGTATGTGTGCATTACCCCTTTAGTACACCACAGATGGTAGTACAGTACATACAGCAACACATCTGTGAGAAACCTGATGCCCTGCTTTACCCTAATTAGCCACCTGCAGGACACACACACACACACACTCAGACACGCACACAGGTAAGGTTAGCACCTGGGTGGAGAAAGAATGGATAATTGTTGAGTTTCCAGTTACCATGTAGCCACCTTCGGCACTTCTACGGGGCTTCACTGTGAGGAAAGGTTGACAGATTTAAATGGGTTTTTCAATGCATAGTCTCGCCTCTTTGAGTGGAGACCCTCCCGTTGACTTCCTGGGTGGGCTGAGGGTGCTTTGAGTTTTCTCGTCACCATGCAACCAGCAGTCACATCCTAATGCTGCTAACCCCTTTAACACTGTCAGCTGTTCGGAGTTCAAATACTCACACACATGAACCTGGATTATGGGGATTTTCATTTTCCTCCTTTTATCGAGCTCAACACCCTTCGGCGTTTTATTTCGAGTATAAAATTGCCCCCAAATCTGTTATTAGTCGTCCTCTAGCACTGAGGTTTGACAGGTGGTTGTAGAGGGAGGCCTGTCAGAGGAATGTGAGGTGAAAGAAAATCTTTGTTTAAAATTAAAAAGCATATGTAGGACAGTTTACCTTTTCCAATTAGTTTCATTCCCACAACCTTTTTTCAATCCCATTTTTTTGGATCCAAGAGGTAAAAATGAGACAATGGTACTGATAAGCCAGGGGTCAGTAACAGGTTCACATGCTCACAGACCTCATTAAAGTCTCCCCAGGGTCCTTGAGGTGCTGACACACACCAGCACCTGAGAGCCGCTTGTTCACCAGCCTCACGCTGCTGTTGGCAGCTTTTAATAAAGCCCAGAGATGCAGGAGCGTTTGTGCAGATGGGACTTGATGGTCTAATGCCTGCAGATGTTTGCTTACCTTCCCTAACAGATAAGAGTATTCCGCGGCCAGTGGTCACTCCTGAGGACCAGGTGGTTGCGAAGAACGGCGAGGCTATGTTCCACTGCCAGTTCACAGCCGTGCCAGCCCCCACGCTCGAGTGGTACCATGAAAACGAGCTGCTTACAAACAAGTCTCGGTATGTTGACAGTGAAAGCCGTCCATCTACAGCACTGATTTTTTTTTTTTCCTCATCATATAACATCTCATTCCTCCTCCAATTTTGTATTCTTGGAAATCCCTCTCCAATACTCTCTCCACATCCTGCCCCACTTCTTTCCCTCTCCTTACTTACCATTACATACGCCTGAGCCCTTGAGTGTGAGGTGTTCCCTTGAACCTAATGAGCTGGAACCCTTGAGTCTTGAGGCTTTCGGCTCTTTGTGCAGCTCATGCTCAAGATGAATTGCGCATTAAGGAATGTTATTGCTGAAATAGAACGATGTTAAGTTACTCTGCAGTCTACTATGCATCACTGAAACATAACTGTTCTCTCCAGCCTATCAGGAAAGGCTTTGCAGCACTCCAGCGTTTATGCACTGAGCGGAAAAAACCCCTCAAGCTATAATCAGCTTACCAGCATGTCCCCTGTAAACACATGAGCGCTATATAATAACCAATTTCTATACCTAATGTCAAGAAAAACCTCAAGGTCCATAGCACCTCATACTTAGATGGTCATTGTTCCTTTTCTAGAGTACAGTGAGTATTGTGTTCACACAGTGTCGATACTTGGTGTAATGAGCTTGTATGAGGTGGGTTGGGTCAACAAGCGAGTGATGACTCAGCAGCGGAACTGCAGAGACGTGTGGGATATGCATGAATATAAAATAACAGGGCCCTTTGTGGTTTATTCCAAGGTGTTTTATGTGTTTGTGTTTATTGATCCTGACTAACACAACACCAGAGGAATGCAGCTGTCATCTGCTATGCACCTGTATTGCACAGACATCCTTCATCTGGATTATGTGTGAAGATTTTGATGCAGAGTCTTAAAGTGTGAAACAAAAGTAAACCAGGCTTTTTTTTCCTGTTTTTTTGTTTTTGTTTTTTTTGATAAAACATTTGCCCTATGTGTTGAAATTGGTCTGATTTCATGTAGCTATAAAAATTGTTGCCTTAAAAAAATCTGTGGTTATTTTAGATGGTTTCCTCACACTTGTTCTACGTCTCCTGAGTGGACAAGCTCCCAAATCTCATTTCCCTCCCGTTGTTGAACCGATAAGATGAGAGGACCCCGAAATATCAGCCAACCAGATAGTACTGGATTAATCTTGCTTTTGGAAAACGCTCAGCAACCTAAATGCATCCAGCCGTGTCTTCACATATTCACTTTTCCAATGCTTTCCAATGACTTTACCATATCGATATGATGACTTGTCAATCAGACTGTTAAGCTGCTTTCCATGCTACTGCAGCTCCCTGTCTGTCATCCCTGGAGTTGACTTAAGGTCAGCCTGTAATTACTTTTCATCCTGTCCATCTCGGGCACTGATGGTCCCTTGAGCCTGCCAGAGGCCAGGGGCCAGCCATCAAGATGGGCCCCGTAAGGCGCAAGACTTGTTGAAATGAACTCACTATGTAGGACACTTGTCTTTGAGCTCTACAGACACAAATTCTCAGCATTTAACCTATTTGGAGTACCAGATGTCTCGGATTTATTGAATCAGAGCTAACATGCCACGCACAAATAAGTAGGCCTTTACTCAAATAGCCTTTCTTTCTTTCTCTGGCCCGCATTGTGTCTGCGGCAGAGCATCTCCAGCTGGCGCTTGAATCAAAACATCTGACATCCGATTGAGCGAGAGATGCAGTTGCTCGCGCATGCAAATGCTTTCAACATGTTGTTAGTTGGTCAAATATGGTAAGAGGACTGAATGAGCAGAGCTGTACGTGTAAGCCGTTTGATTTGTTTCCACTCTGCAGGGTGTTCCTGCTAGCCAATGGCACGCTGCTGATCACCCAGGTCAAGCCCAGGAACACGGGGCGTTACACCTGCGTCGGCCGCGGCATCGGCGGATCCCAAGTTACACAAGAGGCTTCCCTCCTCATAGCTGGTACACACACAACACACACACACACAATTTTGCAGGTAACCACCTGTGATATACATATTTATCTGCCATTGCTGTCTCCCCACCCTTCTTCTGGGTCTTCATGGAGAATTAGATCCGACTAAAGATAATCGCATTCCCTCACTGACATCCGGCTCAGCTGTATCCACGGCATGCTGACCACGTGCCAGAGCGCTCTTCCTGCTTCCCCTCCAACAATTATGTCTGTTTTGCCAGATTTTTTGCCCCTGAAAGCACCTGGCAGTCCGTGTGCACGAGGCATCTCTAAACTTTAGATAACAGCTAGCATGCCAGCATGACTCAAACTGGCCAACAAGCAGTGTAATTATGAGGCTGTGCAAATGCTGTTAAACCTGCCTGCTTGATGTTCATCCAGCATTCGTAGAGGTTTGCTTGATTTGCCAGAAACCACTTCTAAACTGCGAATGGGCACCACAGCAAATGTAACCTTTTTTTAATCCTGCATATAAGCTGAATCATATAGTAGAAATGATGCACAAGTCGCATCAAAGTTGTTTTGATGCTGCGCGTAATTGTCCCGCAGCAGCCTCAATTACACAGCCTGCTCAACGGCAGTATCATTATTTCACCGCTCCATTCTCTATAAAGCACCTGAAGACCAAGTGAAGGGTGTGTGTTCTTCCATGATGGCATCAGTGAAGTAGCAGCAGAGTTGTTTTGACATCTGTGTAAAGAGAGCAGTGTCATGGCAGAGCAGCTCACACCAGACACTGATGCCATTTTGTGACTTGCAATTCCCGTGATTCCACAACACCGCTTGTGCCGTTTTAATCTGGTGTAAACAAGCTAAGCAGCATACAGGTGACGTTTTCTTATCAGTATTGCACAGTCTCTATGTACAAGGGGCTCAAGCCAATTGGTTGAGGATGAAGGACGAGCTTCTGTATCTTCTCATCTTACGAATCAGCCGTCATGTTGAAATACAAGTGCATGCAAGTCAAATATTTTGAGCAGGGCTGGAATCTCTTCACATGTCAGTGTCCCAAACACTTGATTTCTCTCAATAACCCTTCTTCCCCAAGGTTTTTGGATTAACGAAACAACTGCATCTGCAGTTTTAACCCAGTGAACCACAGCTCCATTAAATACCTTAATTCACTTAATCTGATGGTAAGCCCCACAGGCATTATAGGGGATTGTGTCACAGTAGAATTCACTATTTAGGGACAAGTTTGAACAGTCTCTCCATCATAGCTCCGCCCCACTGCCGCCCCTACTTTCCCAGCTCAGCTTCGCTTTCATCTGCTGAAAAAATGTGTTTTCCTCTGGTCTCATTAATTGATTTAGATCCTATACTTGTAGAGGGTTGTAGCCAGTGACCAGCTTTCAGAGTGTTGTTGGCCAATAAAGTATTAATGACTTCCATTAGTGGTAGTAGGAGGTCTTGTGAGTCTTTGTACCCCAGATCACATTCCACTTTCTGTATAGAGGCTGCCAACTTTGATATGACTCACCTCACACAGGCTCAAGTGAATTCCTGTTCCGAGAGCAACCTATATCCCCAGTCGCCTACTGTGCTCTTTGTTCTCTAATTACTGTGGCCTGCACTGCAAATCAGAAGACTTTTCTTAACAAGATGGGAAATCTGTTAACAGAACTGCGAGTTTGCATGAACTGTGCTCGGGGCACTGTCGTGAAATTCAAAATCAGTCATGCCTCGCTGGCTTTGAAGACACTTTGATGATTATCTGAGGTATCTCTGGAAACGAAATAGATTTCACATTTCTACTCCACTGTAAAATTATTTTTCTTTGTCCACCACAGAAATAGATGACATGGTTCCCAAGATGTCCAAGGTTTTCACAGCAGACTCCCTGCAACGGGTGGCTTGCCGCCCCCCCTATGGAAGACCCAGTCCTGAAGTATGGTGGGAGAGAGACGGTCAGCGTGTGCCGTCAGAGGGACGAGTGTATCAAGACGGCCTGGATCTGGTCTTTAGTCCAACAGAGGCAGGAGATTCGGGCACTTACATCTGCATAGCCCGGAACAACGCAGGCACCAAGCGACAGGAGGTCACTTTCACTGTGGCTAGTGAGTCTTTTTGGTTTAGTATTATATGCATTCATGTGGCCTTTTTTTTAATCATAAAATCAGCCCATTGATCATCACAACTATTAAGTGAGTGTAATACTCCTTAAAATTTTTTTGTCAGGGTGGCTGAAATGTGGTTTTGTCCATGGAAGTTAGAGATGTGAGCTTTATTATCAAAATATCTTAATACAGTGTAAGGTTGGGTTTGTTTTTTTTTATTTAAACTCCATAAGTGGCATAAATCAGACTGGCTTTTTCTCCCACAGAACTTAAGCAAAAAACAAAACCAACCAAAAAAAAAAAAACGATAATGTCATCTCAGCACTCCTTAATGTTACCGTCAGCCCTGTTCCCTGACATCAGGAGCATGGCGGGAACCATTCGCACCATCAGAAGGGATTATTTATGGCATTTTGTTTAGACTCACCAAATGGGTCAAGCTCATTTAGACCTATGTACATAAGGTACTGTCATATAATAGAGGAACTGTTGTGAAAATACTGTGAGTGTGTGAGAGTGTAAAATATCTGCACTCATATGATGTGTTCCCACAGCTGCTCCTGTGTGGGTGACGAGGCCTCAGGACAGCCATTTAGAGGAGGGCAAACCAGGTTACCTCCACTGTCATGCTCAGGCCAACCCCGAGCCTGAGGTCACCTGGCTCCGCAACAACAAAATGATCAAACCAGACGTCAGTTTGTACACACACCTTTTACGTTCACAGCAATCCTAGTTGCATTCTTTTATTTTTGCATCATCGGATAATTACACCCCAAAATACAACTTTTTTTTTTTTTTCCCCCTCCAGGATTCTCGTTTTAAACTGTTCCCGAACGGCACCCTGAGGATCAACAGTGTTGAGGTGTATGATGGACAGATGTTCGGTTGTGAAACCAAGACAGAAGGCGGCCGACTGTCTGGGCAGGCTAGAGTTACCGTGCTTGGTAAGTTGCAAGAGAATCAGTCAACTTGATCAGTGCGCATACAGTGGATTACACTTTTTTTTTTTTTACAGTGTGTATATGTGGGCGTTTTAGAATGCGTTTCCTAAAATGGGAAGAGCTGATATGTCCTGCAGGACACCCACAGAGGTGTAAAACATGACTCATTCACATCGGCTTTATTCCAGCAGCCATTTTCACACATTATCTCAGTGATTAATGCTGCAGTCGGATTATCGTGGCGGTGTTACATGTCGTTGTTATGTCTGCTCAGTCTCTCTTTTTATATTTGTGTCTGTAGCCCCGTTTCCCTGCATGTGTCTGCGCATTATTTGCATCAGCTGCAAGAGACTTTGGTATGCTCAGACTCCCTTCTCTAGGTTTACCGCATGTGTGTGTAAGGCATGTGTGTTTTGACTTGTGTTTCAGAGAAGCTGAAGTTCACGCCCACACCGCAGCCTGCTCAGTGCCTGGAGCTGGATAATGAGATCATCATCCAGTGCTCTGCTAAAGGCAGAGAGAGTCCCACCATCCGCTGGACCAAAGCAGGTGTGCACACCACTGGCTCAAATGCTCTCAACTCTTGTTGTAATTGTGGATGGAGATCATTATGATTATAAAAGTAGTGCTACTGTTGCCAATAATACCCAGTGATATTTTTATCAGTTATTTTTCAACAAATAAAGGGGACAAAATCCTGTATTACCGAAGTTCTGTCAACACAAATATGAGGCTTCAGCTGTCTGAGCTAGCTAAATCAAGTTTGCATCTTTCAAAGATGCAGGCATTGTTAAATTAGTCTGAGAGCATCTTGTTTAGTAAAGGCTAGATAGCATCAACAAATGTACTCATGGCTACCAGAATGTAAAAAGTGGAATTTCCATACTAAACGGACAATTAATCAAGGACAATACCAAATCACATATTGGCTTACATAGTTAAGGTGACCAAGACTTAATTCCATGCATTTATTAGTATTTCAGTATTTACGCAGTAGTCATCTACACTGACTTGGAAAACACCCCAAACATCATTTGATTTCATCTCAAATCACAGAAGCTTTAACAAGATGCCGCTTTTCTAAGGAAATATCCAAGTCAAAATGCAGCACCACCCCTCGAAATGATGACAAATGCCATCTCGACGATCCTACGCAGTGTAGTTCTTCTCAGAATTTGTAATGAGCAGAGTGTGGGAGGGATTGATCATCATGCATTAGCCATGATGGAGCCAACATGAATTCCTCATGCATCAGCAGACTGGGTTCATCAACATGTCCCCGTCTGTCTCTCTGCCGCCCCCTGCAGACGGAGGAGAACTGCCACCCCACGTTGAGCACAGCAACGGCCAGCTCCACTTCACCAAAGTCACCCGCAGTGATGCCGGCAACTACACCTGCATTGCCTCCAACAGCCTCCAGGGGGAGATCAGAGCCTTGGTAACTCTCACCGTGGCTGGTAAGCTGCTCACTCATCATACTGGAAGCCGGGAATTATGAGGGTCATGCTGCTTTATTAGTCATCAGTCCCACATCGAATGTGGTTGCGGTTTCAGTACAGCTTACATAAAGAGGCAATTTCATTGATCATTCATATCAAGTGCCAAACACAGCAGCATTTATTGGTGGCCTATTTACAGCCCAGTAATGAATTGCATTTGGGTTGTAGAGTGTAACTGAGGCCATGTTAACCACACTCACCATAATCCTTTGGTCTTGAAAGGATTTGTTAAAGGCCAGTTGTTGTAAATATGTAGTATTAATGTGCCTGTTCTTGTCTGTGTCCCTCTGTGTGTATGTTTGCGCACACAGTGTACATTCGCTTTAAGATGGAACCAGAGAATACAACCGTATACCAGGGTCACACGGCTATCCTGCACTGTCAGGCCACCGGCGACCCAGAGCCTCACATCCACTGGATGGCCAAAGACAAGACGCTGGACATCAGTAAGAACAAGAGGTTAGTGGGCACCTCAGCCACCACTGATCAGGACAAGCAGGCTCCTGCTGTTTCTTTCATTTTCAGAGGCTCAAATGTAATCGGACAATTGACTGACGAGCCATTTCATGGCCAGGTGTGGCCTCTTCTCTTATTATTCCGTGACAAATTGAACATTTTAAAGGGTCTTTTCATTTCAGTTCACTGGAACTCTCAAAACGAGATTCAAAGGGGTGTCATCATTAGACTGAAAAAACCAAAAGGAACTTAACAGAGTTCGTAAAGCCCTCCACATAGAGATGAAGCCTTTAGTTCAAATCCACAGTTCGCACATTCCTACAAGGAACCAATCCACTTGCATGGCCATCGACTCCAAAAAATTTGGAAGAACACATAAGAGAACCAAAGGGGATGATCATAAAATTGTCTTCTTGGTGCAGAAAAACCTTTCAGAACACCCAGCCAGGTCAAGAGCAGTCTCGGGGAGGTAAACGTATCGCTGCTCAAGACTGCAATTAATAGACGCCATCATGGATGTAAGGAAGCACTGCGCACTATTTCAGCTTGGGTTTATATTCTCTTCCTCTGGGTAAACATGGGATGTGCTGCCCCTCAAAACCTTGAACTTTACTATGACTGCCTACTTCGACAAGCTACAAGGGATCTGGAAGGATTTGTAGGTTTGGAATAAGCACCCGCGTTGCATCCTGGCTCACCGAGGCACTGCCTGCACAGCTTTGCAGCAGGGCCAGAGCAGGACAGTGGAGCTTTCTCAGTTATTATAGCGCAAACTGACAAATTTATTACCTCATCTGACCATCAAATCGGTGATAGCAGCTTTAAAAAATATTCTATACTCTTAACACCCAGTTGAAAGTTTTTTAGCATTCATGTATGACAGAGTCCGTTGTTAACGTAGCAAGAAGACCACAAACGAGATTTCTTATTACGTACTTACAAGTACGGTGTCCTTGAAGACCCCCAGACTTATTTGTCTGGTTCCACCTTTCCTCCAGGTTCCAGAAGATGCCCAATGGCTCCTTGGTGATTACCAATGTCACTACAGACGACACGGGCCGATACACATGTGTAGCTGGAAACAGCTGCAGCATCAAAGACCGTGTGGCTCAGCTGTATGTAGTGGGTGAGTTGAAGACACCCCAGACCTAACACAGGCTTCCTTGATCAGGAACAAAGACACACACACACACACACACACACACACACACACACTGGGCATAAGCTGTGATCATAAGTGTAGGATGAAGGCATTAATTAAACCTTCACCCTCTGCCTGTCATCCATCTCGACAGGTTAATAACCACAGCCGGCTCTGTGACGCCATGGGCTGTCACAAGGACTGACGTTAGATCTATTATTGCTTCGCGCTCTGGCTTCCTGAGTAGGGCTGAGGCTGAAAAATACCGTCACGTTAACATTTGTCTCAGGATGGTATTTCAAAATAGTTTGGAGTAGTTAGATTTCACTGTTTTTGGTAGCTTGTCAGAGTTAATGTGACAGTCTTAACTAAGAGTACTTAGTCAGTTTGCAGCGCAACTTGGAAGAATGAAATCCAAATCCAAATTGATGATGATATCACTGTTTAACTCGCAACTTTTATGATGTTAAGAATTCTAATTTGTTTACCGCTGCGATATAATACAACATGAGGTCTGTTAAGAGTATTCAGAGTCTAATAAAGCTGTATCTGTGCATGTGGCTGACAGATAAACCAGTGCATGCCCCTGAAGAAGGGGACAGGGCTCCTTACAAGATGATTCAAACCATCGGTCTGTCAGTGGGAGCAGCGGTGGCATACATCATTGTAGTGCTGGGGCTCATGTTCTACTGCAAGAAGAGACGCAACGCCAAAAGACTGCAAAAGGGCCATTACGGAGAGGACCCAGAGATGGAGTGTCTCAATGGTATGCATGTTTCATAGAAAAACTTATCAACCTGGGTATTCCCTGAACGTCTTGCACCTCAGTGCCTATTCAAGGTTTTGGTGTCTGTTGCCATCTTGTGTTCATCCTGGATACTGCATGGGATGGAAACTCACCCATATTAAGGTGGTGCACCTTTGTTAGAAATTGAGTACCAGTTATCTTGTCTATTTAAAACTGCATAAAAATGCAGTGGAATAATTTTGTGTTGGATTTTGCTTTAGCTTATTACGGTATTTAGCTAACACACTTTTTTTTCTATGACCTGTGACCTTATGGGGCATTCTTGTGCTTGTCAGGAGGTGCTGTTCAACAAAACGGCCACACCACCACAGAGATCCAGGAAGAGGTGGCCCTCACCAACATGAGTACCACAGCAGCAACCGAGAAACGCCACAGCCACGTCAACAACGACAAGCTCCACTTCCCTCGAGCAAACCTGCAAACCATCACTACTTTAGGTATAAATTTGCAGGCTAGTTACCACAAGTTTAATTATGAATTTCTCAGTTAAGTAATGAAGAGTTTTTACAGGCACTGACTGAATGAAAGTCCTTGTGTTCTAAAATAAGAAAGTGCTTTCAGCGTTATAAAATTGAGATGGTGATGTTTGAATTTTGCACTGACATTTTGTGAATGCCTGCTCAGGTAAGGGCGAGTTTGGCGAGGTGCTGCTCTCGAAGGCGAAAGGCATCGAGGAGAGGGAGGAGGAAACCGTGGTGCTGGTGAAGAGCCTGCAAACTAGAGATGAACAACTCCAGCTTGACTTCCGCCGGGAAGCTGAGATGTTTGCCAAGCTCAGTCACCCCAACGTCGTCCGTCTGTTGGGTCTCTGCAGAGAAGCAGAGCCGCACTTCATGATCCTGGAGTATTATGACCTGGTAAACTCAGAGAAAAATACCTTTTGAGTATTAAAGATATTCTGGATTTAGCCCCTGATTTTACATGTTTTTTACTGATTCTGGTCAAACCAGGGAGACCTAAAGCAGTTCCTGAGAATCTCCAAAAACAAAGACGACAAGGTCAAATCTCAGCCTGTCAGCACCAAGACCAAAGTAAGTGTTAAACCTCATGCGGTCAGTGGCTCAGCGACTTAAATTCAAGTGCCTCCATAAAATGATTTTCTGATGCTGCCAAAGAAGAAAAAACATACTGAACATTGCTACTTATATTTGGCAGATGTTTAGTTCAACTTTTCCCTCCCTGCCCAGGTTTCGATCTGTGCCCAGGTGGCTCATGGGATGGAGCATCTCTCCAATCACCGATTCGTTCACAAAGACCTAGCGGCCCGAAACTGCCTGGTCAACAGTCAGAGACGCATCAAAGTGTCGTCACTCAGCCTCAGCAAGGACGTCTACAACAGGTCAAACGAGCTCAGACTCACTGAAATGTGAAATGAATAAATTCTGAAACGTCTCATAGCTGTTCATCTGGCTAACGGTGGTTGCCCTTTTTCTGATGTCCATCGATGTAGCGAGTACTACCACTACAGGCAGGCATGGATCCCCCTGCGCTGGCTCCCATCAGAGTCTGTGTTTGAAGACGACTTCTCCACCAAGTCTGATGTTTGGGCCTTTGGAGTGTTGATGTGGGAAGTGTTCAGTCATGGGGAAATGCCGTATACCAAACTCAGTGACAACGAAGTGCTGGAAGGTCAGTATCGGACTTCATATATATTCTGACAGGTTAATTGGAAACTAAGATGAAGTCTTGAGGGAAACATGGTACTTATTGGTCTTTTTGATTCTGAGGTTTAGAGATGTTTGAAATACATGAGCAGACAAGGAGAGTCAAGTTGAAATGAGGTCGTTAGAATGTTTGTGAAGTGTTGACAGCATTCATCCATGAGCATCATGCATAAGAAGAGCTACAGGGACAAAAACATTTGTGCGCTCACTTGAGGTGGCGTTTGCCTTTTCGAAACGGGATGAATGTTTGCATTGAAGACATCATCCTGTAACTGTCTGGCATGAAAGAATGATAACAACTTGCTTATGAGAAAGAAAGACACTGGTTTTTGCATATGGCAACAGCGAGGTGTTTTGTGTCTTCCTTTTTCCATAAACAGCTACGTTTCTTTGGTTTAATGGAAACCCTGATAAAGACGACCTGTCTGCTCTCTAAAAGCAGAGCCACAAGATCTTGATTGCCCCCTGGTGGCTGGATGCATTACAGGTCATAAACCCTCCTCTCCTTGTAAGTGGGTAGGGTTTAGGCCAAAATGATCAAAAGTCAAATGACAAATAGATTTTTCTAAGACTTCTTTTGATTATTATTTTACATAGGCAGTTTTTGTCACATTAATCAATGTTCAGGTGTTTTAATTTGTTGTTGAGCTATTAAAAGGGTCTGTGACATCAGGATGACGGCTGCACTGAATGAAATCGCGGTTATCAGGGAGGCAATTTATGGACTTTTGTTTGTGATTGATATATACGGAAGTTGAGAGGAAATGCACTAATACCTTTCAAAGTTGAGAGGAAATGCACTAATACCTTTCTATGAGCAGGATTTCCAGTTTCAAAGTTTAAATTTTTGCCCTTGTCAGACTTTACATTGCAGGTCACCATATCCTTGTATTTAAACATTCCCACCCAAATCTAAGACATTAACTAAAATAAAGGAGATAAATATACAACAGATTTTTTTTTTTTTTTTTTTAATTTGATCTCGTAAAAGAGGACATTATCACGCCAGCCAGATTCATGCAGTGTACATGAAACGTCAGCAAGTAACCTTAGTCTCAGACCAGTCTTTGTAAGACATTAGAGTGTAACATCAACACCAACAATTAAAACAATAGATCTCATTTTACAAGTCTTCTAAGTTTTAAGTAGCCCACACCGCAACTGTGGCGAGCAATTTGGATTATTTTAACACTCTAAGCCATTCAATTTATTAAAGATTTGCATACAGTAATATTAGACTACAAATTATGGACACCAATCCTAATTTTACTTTAGACATAAAGCTGAATAATCTTAGTTGTTGAATGGGTCTCTGAGGTATCAGAATCAGAAACACTTTATTAAGGAAGGAAATCTTATGGTCACAGTTGCTCCAATAAATACAGGTAAAGATAAGTAAAGATACGAGGAAGGAAGTAGCAAAATATAACAAAGAATATTACAAATTATATTATACTAAATGTAAATGGGCCAATATGAACAAAATTAATACAATGAACAATATCTAAACAATCAAATCTATAAATTTTGAATTATTATTACAAAATATAGATGGACCCAAAATGAACAAAATCAACACTATGAACAATATCTAAACAATCAAATGTATAAACAAATTCATGGAAACTATGTTCAGTAGAAATGAAATTTGTTTGGATCCATGTCACTGTTGACTAAACGAATAAAACTTATCGTCAAACGATAACTGATAACTTTAGTAACAGAATGTTTGCTTCTCCAAGCTCCTCTTGGTCTTTGGGGACTTTGTGAAGCCATCTAGACGACTTTTTCTCTGCTTAACTGTTTAACTAAGAGTTCCGACACAGCTGGAGCACACAGCAATTGTTGGTGCTCTAAGGAATGTTGTTGTTCAATAGTGTGGCTGCCCACATTGTTATCTTGAGTCTTGTTGTAGAAGGCCCGACACTCATTGTTGACACCCGTCCAGACATTCAAATGAACAGGGTGTCATGTTCAAATTGTCTGCTTGTTCTGTACATCGTAAAATTACACCACAAATTGGATGGGTCCTCTAAAGCTAGTTTGTTGCTCACTGCCGTCCACGGTCGCCAGGACCCAGCCATATTGATGATGACTCATATGAAAGTAAGAATGGAACATGTCTTTGAGAGACAACAACCGTGATGACGTCGGCGCTCGTTAGCCAGCCTTAAGGAGGATGTGGAGACGTGTGGTCTGTGGCGAGGAACCGAAGGTGTTGATTGTGTGCTGGTCTTTCCTCCCTCCAGGTCTGCAGGCCGGAAAGCTGAAGCTTCCTGCTCCAGATGGATGCCCCTCCAAAATCTACAAGCTCATGGTCAGCTGTTGGGCTCCCAGCCTCAAAGAGCGCCCTTCCTTCAGCGACATCGTTCAAGCCCTGGGAGAAGTGCCCTCTGACAGCAAAATCTGAGATGATGCACATCAGAGGGGAACTTTAATCAGCCTCCCTTTTCCCCCAAAAAAGACAGGAATGCTGGATTGTCTCACATTTCAGGGAAGACGGTTGAGGAGAAAACACTTTTTTTTCCTTTTTTTTTTAAGAATATGCATTTCAAAATTTGAGTGTGCGGACAAGACTTCTTTGATATATCAGTGGAAACACACTTTGTTTTTAATAGCTTCTTGTGAGCAGTGCCAGGAGTTTAGTTTGCCTTAACCGCAACATGGATGACCCACCCCTCAAGTCCTTGTGTATGGTTCCACTGTGACCCTGCCTGCCTGCCTGCCTGCCTGCCTGCCTGTCTGTCTGTCTGTCTGCGGCAGCTCTGTCCCAGAGAAACTTTGTTCCACGGAGCCTCACGACCTCAGTGCCTCTACCCCTGCAGACACACACACACACACACACGCACATGCACGCACGCACGCACGCACGCACGCACACACAAATTCACCCAGACCTCCAACCACTTCACAGAGATATTAGATAAGTTAGGTAATCGTGTGCTCTCTCCATTGTACCCTCTCCATTGTTTTCTCATTTTAAAAAAAATGGAAAGGATGCTGAGGGAAAGTGGGATATATCATGACTTCAGTGGAACATTGACACTTCATGAATATTGTATCAACCACTTAAGAGTGTGACACAATTACACCTGGTCTGCTTGTACGTCACGTCCAGTCAGCCACGTCCTGACCGACTCATTGTCATTGTCATCCTAGGAAAGAAAGTTGGCGTGCAGCTAACACCTGTTACCAAAATGATCCTCCAAGGTGCGTTTGTGGGTGTGTGTGTGTGTGTGTGTACTACTGAACTGTTTTCATGGTATGACATGAGAAGGGGTTTGCATGAAGGTTTATCGTCTGTTTTGCTTACGTGAGGCGACAGGAATCCGTGTTATGGTAACACTCAAGGAACAACAAAAAACAAACAAAAAAAAAAACTATACAGCCAAGAAACAAGTTGGATAGACAAGACTGTGCCCTTGTGGGCTTTGTATGTTTTTATGAGTGTGTTTGACTCTTGTATTAACTTTGAGGTGCTTATTGATCATTATGATCACACCACAATAACATGTTCTGTCATCATGTTGTCTAAGTTACAGGGATGTTGCCTATCAATGTGTGTGGTTTTCTTTTTTTAACTTGCAATATGATTTCCTGCAGAGGTCCAATCAGTTTCTCTCCTGGTCCAGTTGTTTTCTGTGCAATGCTGCAATGTGGACCATCACTCCAGGCAATGTGTATATAATGTAGAAGCCATGCACTAACTTCACTTAAAAGAATATCCCTCTTTATCATGTTGTGTAGAAGGACATACAGGTGCCTGTTTATTTATGATGAAGGTCCTGTATTTTTTTTTTAAACTGTTTATAACAAAAAGGTACTTCTGAGGTAGTTATGCTATGTATTCATACTCATGATCCATCTCAGTGTGCAATCAGCCTGGTAAAACGGCTGAACGTGCTAACACAAAGTACAAAGCAGGTCAAAAGAGTACTAATTTAAGTGCCTGGCAAATGAAGGATTATCGTAAAGGATTCCCTCTTTTTTTTTTTTTTCTTTTACATTATCTAATCGAATGCAATGGCCTTTATTATGAACTCCGTTTTTTATACGTTGTTTTAGTGTAATGCGTGTTTCGATGAATGCTAGGCACTCACACCTAGACCTCCCTTTTTTTTAATCCGCTTCAGCAAATGTTCACAGTAATCAGATATATACAAAAGTATACATACCACTGTCAATAAAGATTCAGTGTTTTTACCCAATGTGTTGTGCTTAATAGATGGCAGTGCAGCTGTAAGAACCAACAGCTAAAAAACTGCAAAATGTTCCATTTTATCAAATGATTAAGTATTAAAATCAACTCGTTTGACTCATATTTATCACAATTTTAAGTGTGGTTCAAATATGCGCTGTAATTCATTTGCATTTTTAAAGAAAAATCAATGTTCGGCCGCTGCTTAAATGCACTGGATTCATGCTATTGGGTATAATATGATGAATTCATAAGCTTCATTCAAAATGTCGCCACTTGAAATTGAACTGAAGAGTTTACTTGGCAGCTCAAGCTTGTAGCTTCCTTGCAAAGTTAAATGAATATTGCATATATTAAGACTTGTTAGTGATCTGAGATGGATTACCCATCTCTTAAATCTCTGCAGGCAGATTCTAATGCAGTGAGCAAATGTGCTCCTTAAAAAACAATACTCAAAAATGATAATCAGCATCAAAGTATGCTTTATTAATAATCACTGAGCTGAAATGTCAAATCATGTTTGGTTGTATTCAGTCCATCACTTTTGCTGTCCAAATGAAATGTTCTAAATTCACCAAGAGAGGGTGCTGTTTATCTTTAGATCATTTAAACAGCGCCCCTTTAAAGCTGGTGGATGTTTTGTTTCCTTAGTGGATGTTTTATTTCCTTAGTTTTTGTTAAAGTTGACTGTGTTGACACAGCTTTTAATGGCCACTAAAGAGGATTCAGACAGAGACAATGTTGATATTTATGTCAAATCTAGCTTTATCTTCCTTCCAGATATTTTGAGGTATGAAAAACCTCTTCCAGACTTGTGCTGATGGACATTCTAATGTTGCAATCTTCATTGGAGCTGCAGGGTCCGCATCACTTAAAGGCCTCAACCTCCTGATAACCTATACAATCCCATTCTGTCACTGTAAGGCAGTCACGTCTTGATGAGTTTTTGTCCAAGTGAATTGAAATGTCATATAAAAAGCCCAGGCCTTTCAGTGGAACCACCACCCCCAGCATCTTGCCAACAAATGTGCAGTTAGAACCAGCATTTACAGTGTTTGTTTTAACCTGCCTGGAGCACCAGGTGGGTGAGGTTTACTGCATCGTTTCCAACACTGTCAGTTAAAGTCTCAGACACGTACATAATGCCAAAGCGTCTTTTGGCAGATTTATCTCTGATGGGGCCTTTTCACCGAGGACATGCCACGGCAGGCAAAGCACAGGTGTAAATGATAGCAAACTGGAGGTGGCTGAATTCCATTTAGCAGCTTGAATTTCAGGGTCGTGCGATTGCGCCTGTGGGCTCGCTGTCGCGCGGGGATGCAGTGGAGATGTCCTTAACATTGTTACTAACACTTCAGCTGAACGTCAGCCGTGAAAAAGGTGTGTGAGAACCTGTTTGAATGTATACAAGCAAATGGCCCTTTATGTGCTTGTTAAACCAGTTAACAGGGTGTTGCAAAGGTAATATCTGCAAATGATCAGAGGTGTGATGAGAAATGTTCACTATATTTTAAGGAAAAGATGTATTGAATGCACTAACTGAAAAATAACTTAGACCACATGTCTAAAAGGAAATTTTTGCAAGCGGGTTTTGAGATCTGAAGTAGACATTGTGAATGCTTGAATTTATCTGCAGTATATTTGCATGTACCAAATGTCCTCTATAACTACCAATGACCCACATAGATTTATTTACTTGTATTTACTTATACCATGTGGTGTTGTATGAGAAACACAGCATATTGGGAATACAAAAGTTGGATGTTTTGTTATTTTGGTGTCTCTGCCTGGCCACAGTGACGTTGTCGGTAGCGCAACCATTTTGGTATTTATTCTAATGAGGGCATCTTTTTGGCCAATGGCAACACTACTCAGATAATCTTCAGCCAATCGATAGGCGACGCTGTGACTCACCAAATAAGGAGAGACAGGACCATATAAGGAAATCTCTTTATAAGGAGGGAAGTAGTTCCTGGTTTGTAATATCACTCCACTGTCGTAAACGCTGGTTTCAGACGTTTTATTCTTTTCTTGTCGATTTAAGAGGGGCGAGGAGATGCATATCGCCAATTTCATAAGCGCAGCAAGAATTGCGCGGATGCGAAGAGGTCGACGCTAGCGGAATTTTCGGTCCACAATCCAGACTACATGACACGGCGGAGCGACATCGAGGGCGCTCTTCGTGTTTTCCTTTTTGAGAAAGTGCTCGGAGTTTTGGAAGTAGAGGAGGGTGAAGCGGACTGAGCCGGGCGGAAGGGTCGCGGGGCCGCCAGCATCACTTTCCAAAGTTTCCCTCGGCGATTTCCTGGAGTCTCCGGACCCTCTCGCGGTCTGGTGTGTTAACATCCCGTGGCACAGACGCGTATGCATTGATATTAGTCATTTACAAAGACAACGACTTCCAGCTTCCTTGGGCTGGTGTTGAGAGACTCGGTCCGCGAAATAGAATGTTACCGAGCCAGGCCGGGTCCGTGCCATCTGGAAACGGGTCAGCGTCAGGCAGGGGTACCTTGGGACACGGTTCCGGTGTGGTCGGCAGCGGGGTTCGGCCTGTGTTGGTGAGAGCAGGGCAGGCATTACCGGGGGTCAGCGAGAGCACCGGCGCCGCCGGGAGACACGGGGACACTGTCGGGATGCTGGGGGCGAACGGTCCAGGGGGTCCGCGGGGTGTGAGATCCGGCAACGGGACGGGCTTGACCCCCCTGCAGACCGCCGTTCCGGGCAGCGTGATGGGTCTGAACACCGGAGTGGTGTTGCCACACGCAGCCAGGTTCGACCCGGACAGGGAGAACGCGCCTCTGTGCAGCGGCTCGGATAATGACTCTGACTCCGGGGATGACGATGACCCAGTGGGTTCACTCGGGGACAACAGGAGAGGAGTGAAGCGGGAGCGAGGGGAGATGGAGGCGGCGGTGACTGGGCAGGAGGTCGGGGTCGCACCCGGAGGTTACGGCATGGTGCCTGGAGGGGTCGCCGGGGCAAAGCCCGGGAAGAAGACACGTGGGCGAGTAAAGATAAAGATGGAATTTATTGACAACAAGTTGAGACGGTACACCACGTTCAGCAAGAGAAAGACGGGCATTATGAAAAAGGTGAGTCAAACATTTGCCTATTGGATTTCATAGAGCGGGAACGTTTGAGTGTTGCTCTTTTTCCTGGATGCACCTGCGTCCATTAACGCGAGCGTCCATCCATGCAATCAGCCGCTTTCTTGAACCATCCTGGAACCGAGCGCTGGGTCAGTCGGACCACGCACGCCTAATGATGGCATCCCGCGTTATAATTCCAAGGCAGCGAGTGGCACTGAGCTCCAATCGATGCCCGGTGTCGAGAGTGTGTTGTGGCGCTAAATGTGAGGAAGTCATGGCAGCCTTTAAATAGACCCGAGCAAATGACAGTTCTATTCATGGCCGTGCCCACCCCCGACCACCGCACACGCTTGCAGGTTCCCGAGACACATCGCCACACTCATTTATCCGCACACTCGCATTTACCTCCCATGGACACAGTGGCCTGGGAGTGTCGAAGCGGTCCCTGTCAGTGGCCCCCCAGTGCCCAGACTGTTCCCTCTGCCACCGGAGCGGGGCTTCGCTCGCAGGAGGCGGCCATGTGGTGGCCTGTAAGTGCCAACAGCTGACTGAACCCCCGGGAGACGGATCAGGGGCCAGTGCATGAGCATTCGAACAGAAATGGAGCTCGGAACTGTGTGTACTTGCGTTATGTGTGTACTACATCCTGATCCTGTGATGACTCCTTTGCTTTTTCTTTTTATTATTATTATTATTTTTTTTTTTTGTAGGGTAGATCTGGTGCCCCATAAGTTGAAGTCAGTCCCTCTCTCCCTCTCCCCTATATGCTTTAGCACCAAAGTAATGTTTCAGTGGAACTCTATAACTCAGTCATAATTGTTATGTGGCAGCATGAAGGCAATTGAAGTTGAGTGTTAGGAGATGAGGGTCAGCTGATGATCCCGAAGCAACAGCCCTTGTTTTGCTGTCGACAATGTCATTTCTCATAGTGACTCTGCACGCTTTCATTTGTCCTTGTTTTACTTTATAGCCCCTGCATTGTGTACTCTGCTGTTTTGCTCTTTCTTTTTCTTTTTTTCTTTTTTTCCTTTATCCCAGACCGTTGTCGTGGAAACTGAGGTGTCTTTATGTAGGATCTTGGCAACATGAACACTATTTGACACAGCGTGGAGATGGAGATTTTTTGAAAATGTTGCCTACACTCTGTCAGCCATCATGGAAATTGTCAAGTGGGTGGAGTGGGACGATTCATAGTAGATGCGTCTCAAACTGGTTTCTTGGAGGAGCCTAGTTGCATGATGAAGGCTGTGGCGAGTGAAGGGGAGGCCCATCTCTGCTCTTCTTCTAAGCTTTAAATGAAGGGCACGGGAATGCATGCACAATGCCAATTCTTACGTCAGTGCACTGCCTGATTACACAATTTACACTGGCGTTCACCCTCAAAGGGTGTGCGCTAATGTTGGTCTTAATTGCTCTGGAGAGGTGTGTTGCATGCTAGGCATTTTGATTTGTCTGGGCAGAAAATGTGCAGGTGTAACTGTTCTATATCGTGGCTGCACAACGGCGTCCCAGAACTGGCTCATTTTACTGGAGCATTTCCTATTAAAACCCCAATCTTTTTATATATATATATATATATATATATATATATATATATATAGTACTCAAAAATGCAAATGTTAAACATAAACCTGCCCCCCCCCCCCAACAGGTTTATGTTTAGCATTTGCATTTTTGAGTATTCATTTCATCTATTTTTTTAATGCTGGGAAAAAAATTCCCAGTCAATAACACCATTTGTTGTTGACTGAGTAGCCAACTAGTTGTCACTTTGAGTAATTTTAGGAGGAAAGTCAACATTTTGTGGCTCCCTTTCCTGCTCTATGACGATAAACCAAATACCTTTTGGGTTGTGACCAAAATGAGATTTGACGGTGCCACCTTAGGCTCATGGGAACACTGATCCGCATTGTTTGCCATTTTTTGCCATTTTGTAAATCAAATAACTAATCAATGTACCAAGTAATTGAAAAAAGTTTTTAAGCAACAGTGAAAATAATCAAACGGCACTAGATTTGAAATAAAAGCAAAATTTCACAAATGACCATAGAGAAAGCAACATCTTGTATTATTTGCTGGATATTTTGCTGTAATGATTCCTCAATCATCAGGTTGTCCCGGAGTTTTGAGGCTTTTCAACTGTAAACACAGGGCTACATTTGGGACTCCAACCATCGAGAGCCAAAACAAGATATAGCTTGAATTATAAGCGCAAAAATTGATTTCCTTTGGCTGTTGTTACATTAGCAGATGTATACGGTGGCGTTGGAGTGTGCCTTTGTTCATGATACGCATTATTGACTGGGGAGTTTCATTTGGCACAAGAGCCAATTACAACATGTGTTGGCCCACTCACACCTTGCAGTCATGAATGAATATGAGAAAAATCAGCCGAGCAAGGAAACTCCTGAAAGCTACGTGAAGGTCTCGTTTTTGCTGCCACCAGGCTAACCCAAATTGACAAATTAATCCCGTTCTGTCTTGGATGTTGGCCAAATATCAGCTCTGTTGTTAGATAGCACTCGGTAGCCACTGCAGAGCTAATTAAGGGAGATGGTAGTGGAAGAGGATTTAATTCACTGCGTCTGCAAGGCTGCATTAATGGTGGTGAGTTGCACCACTGATCAGAGATCCCCTTTAACACAGTCCTCATACAAACACTCACCAAAGTATCTACATTACTGAAGTGGCCAGGTGAAGCAAGTGCATTGTAACATCAAACCACTTGCAATTTTTTTTTTTATTATTATTACGCACAAAATGCAATTTTGCAGTCTGCAGGTACCAGTTAAATCGGGTTGGACTGTTACTGCCAATGATGAAAACCGTGTTAAAACGGAGAGCGCATGATAAAGTAGACTGGCATGAATGCACGGCTCTATAACCGCTCAATAAAATCCTTTTAATTTGAATGCGATTTGTCTCCTCTCCACCTCCACGCTCTGTCTGACAGACTATTACACTTCAACGAACAATGGCACATCTATCGCCAAGCTGGGGCTCTGGCTCCGCTGTGTTCAGCAAGGTGATGGTAATGGCACTGTGCCCTCGTAGCATCAGAAGCATCCTCCACATAACTGATTACTCATTTAGATAAGGAGGCTTTCTCAGGAGTTCACTTGGAGTGCAGCCTTGGCGTGTGCGTGCGTGCGTGTGTGTGTGTGGATGCAGTTGAATCCCATTGTGCATAGAGAGGTTTGATTGTATGTGGTCTGCATGCCGTACAATGACGACACAGCGGCAGAGCAGCCACCTCTGTTTTTAAGAATGATCCCGAGTGCCCCTCCATCCAGGCAGGGATGCTGCCGCCGCCCTTTCCTGTGTTCCAGTCTCCAGCTGCAATCAGTCTCTCAGCTGTATCACATTCTCTATTCTGGGTGCCTTATCTCTTGTTATTTTAGCTTCAGTTGTGCTATACGTCAGACTTCACTACAGGGGTATTTTTAGTTTCTGATGTTTTTTTTTGTTTTTTTTTTGTCCTGACTATTTATTTCCAGATGTTCACCTTTAGGAATCTGTTATATTCTCTCTCGTCTAGGGAGAACCGATTATGAGATGATGGAGGTCCAGGCTCCAGGTTGACTATGTGAATGTGTGTCACACCAAGAGCACCACTCTATACTGAACTCCTATTTTCTTCTTTGTCTTTACCAGGCCTATGAGCTCTCCACCTTGACGGGAACGCAGGTTCTGCTGCTTGTAGCCAGTGAGACGGGTCACGTCTACACATTTGCCACCCGTAAACTCCAGCCAATGATTACCAGTGAAACGGGCAAAGCCCTGATCCAAACATGCCTCAACTCGCCGGACTCGCCACCACGCTCTGACCCCTCCACAGACCAGCGCATGAGCGCCACAGGCTTCGAGGAGACGGACCTCACCTACCAGGTGTCTGAGTCGGAGAGCATGGGCGACACCAAGGTGAGAGTCAACAACGGAGAAGTAACTCGGGTTCGGTGCTCAGGCTCACGGCAGTGGAAGAAAGACAGTAGAGATGCATCGGCTTTGAATCTCCCCAAATTTGAATGAGCCCTTTCCTCTACGTGTCCCCACAGCGCATTTCCTTTGTGTTCAGCAACAATGGTGCTTGAGTTTTTCTTTGTGACTCACTGGCTGTCTGGTTTCTAATGGAAACATGAATTGCTGTATGAATTAAAAACAAAGCACCGCAGAGACTCTCTAATGAATATTGTGGGAAATCTCTCCAGAAAAGGCCAGACGAGCACACGAGCAGAGCAAATAAATCAAGCCCACAAGCAGCTCTGGAAAATAATCTTTGTCCTATTGTAAACACAGTTTTGAACTTTTGCCTGTTGTGTGAGTGTGTATGTGTGAGGCTTTGGTTTGTGGGCTTGTGGTTTGGTTCCGAGCACCATGCCGTTTTTTCTTTTTTCTTTTTTTTTTTCCTTTTTTTTTAATTAAACCAAAAGTCTCCGTGCTCCTTCAAAGTGCTCTAGACGGAGGATGAGCCAGATAAGATGGTGGAGTATTACTCGCGTTAGAAAGGGAGCTGTCTGCACTTTACCTTTCTGACCTCTCATCCAGGATAAATCACAGTGGGTCTGGTTTGTGTTAGGTTGAGAAACAAGAAGCCAGCTATTTGAGGCACTTTGCTGTTTATCTTTGATTTTTTTTTTTTTTTTTTTTGGGGGGGGGGGCGTTTGTTTGA
>CAAKHG010029807.1:3776-19639 GCA_901007715.1 Dactylopterus volitans
TCAAGGTCCACTACGCACACACACACACACACACACACACACACACACACACATGTTTGAGATGTTTCCCCGCTCCAATACATCTGATTCAAATGAGTGGGTTGTTACCAGGCTTCTACAGAGCCAGATGATGAGCTGGTCAGAACAAAATATATGAACTGGATCTGTGCAAAACAGGTTTGAAAACCGCTGGTTTAAACATCGCCACAGATGAGAGACGCATATTTCACCCACATTTAGTCCAGTTCATTTGTTATGATGCACATCCATTCATTTTTTAAATAAGTATTGGAAGAACAAGTGTTTGTGTTTAGAGATCAGAATGTGCCTGGTGGTAAAAGGACGTAATCTAGTAGCTTTCACTTTAATATCCATGTGTATGATAATGATAATGACTATTTTTGCGCATCTTCATAGACAGCCGCCCCTCTGTGTTTTATTTATTGGATTGCTAGGAGACAACAAGCATCTATAAGAGAATGTAACCTTTCAATGACTGATACTACAGTTGTGTTAAACTCTTGCTGGTGTCCCTCAGGGTGAACATCGTTTCTGAACGATGTCAGAGGAGTGATGCTGTGAGATTATACAAACACCACATCTCCCGCTCTGGAGGGTTAGACAACGAGATCTACGACTCTGGGGTTTTTCCTCCTCCTTTTCTCCCTCCTTTTGCATGCACGCACCGACACACACATACACACACACACACAAACAGATTGAGAGAAAGAAGGCAGATGGATGTGTCTTTAAATCAGCAGGCTCGCTCCAGCTCTTCAGCTGTGGAAAGCAGGCGGGTGACGGCACATTCAAGCGAGACGCTCCTCTGAAAGTTATCGAAGTTCTCTCTGTATGATGGCAGGCTGCTTGGTCGTTAACAGACGATGCTTTTAGGCTTTCATTAGCTTAATGGGCAGGAACAGATCGCAGTATTGAATAAATACATTTTAAAATGCCCAATGATGAACAAGGGTGAGAACACAGTGCACTTAAGTGTATTTGCATCAAGCCAACAGTTTAGAATCACTTGAGAGGTTGTAAAAGGAGACTTGAGATGCTGCTGAGAGGATAAAATCACCTTGTAATGTACTTGAGTGGTCATACATGCAGACTCATATGAAAATGTTTAAGAGGCTCCTCCTTTAAATTGATGCTCCAGTGAATCCAAAATTGTTGGGTTCATCTCAGTTTTGAAAGTGGGCTCGGTAACAATAGGGTGTCTGAATGAGAGAGCGCCTTTAGATGAGATGGAGAGAGCTATTTTATTGGCACGCACCTTCAGATCTTTGACCTCCCCATAAAGTTTGCCACCACCTCTGCCTTCCCCATTGTTGACCTCCGGAATGCGGAGTTCTGGCCTCCAGTCGACACGAGAGTGTTTGCCACGTCTCTGTCAGCAGCGAGAAGGGAGGAAGGAGGCTGCTGAACTGCGACAGCAACTCCGCGGTGGTTTCAGCCTGTGAGTCATCGCTGGAGGGTTTAACTCCTCATATGCCATAACGCCTATCAGCCAGTGTAGCAGGTTGTTTACATCAGAGTTACTAAAAGTACTCCCTTCGTGGCCGCTAGTTAAAGAAATGTGTTTGTTGTGTTTTGCTTTTGGATATATAACTTATTTTAAGACGACCCCCGCCAACCCCCCCTCACACACACCCCTATAGCTTCTTTTTTAATAAAAACGAGTGGATAAAAGATGCAGGTCCATGAAGAAATTGCTTCTTCTGTGATACAAACCAGAAATCTTCACATCTGCTTCCAGTCTCCTCCGATCAATAAGCTTTCACAGAGCGGAGCTGTGCGCATCAGACGGCGCTGAGAGCTATTTTTAATGCGGCGAACATTTTAGCATGCCATATCATAATCCTGAATCATTTCTATGGATCTCTCTCTCTTTTTTTTTTTTTTTTACAGGGGCGGCTATTGCGTGTGCTGTGTGATGACGCGGTGGTCAGGTGTTGCCTCATATAACCAGGGGAGCTGTCCAAGTGCTGAAAACAGAAGAGCACCGCCGCAGAGAGATGCCATACACCTCCACTGCTGTCTGAGCTTTATTGCCAAAGGTAAGACCCGCGCGTTTGTTCTTCTGAAAATCATTATCAACATACTCAACGCAGTGGATCGAAGTACGATTTTTTATTTTATTTTATTTTATTTATTTATTTTTTTACTCTGGCTGCTTCAAGATCTCGACAGTTTCTGTGTGTTATTGTGACGAAAGGCCTCCTGCTAGTCGGATGAGTAACAGTGTTGTCGCTCGCAACAGCGAAGCAGCGATGAAGGATTTTGTAATGTAGCTTCACGCGGTTGGTGATTGAATCGGATGCTGAGGTTGCCCGTAACAACGCGGGGAGTGACTCATCCAGCGATGCATCTCCTCACGCAGCATCAATGTCAGAGCGTAAATCCCCGATAAGCTTCGAAACTCCCAATCAAAACACACTCGGTTCTTTTCAGAATCCCGTGCATTGCCCGTTATTGTTGTTAATGTTACTACTTCTTAAGTGACGGTGTTCCACCGATTTATTGTGTTCTCTTGCTCCGCAGGTAATAAATAGCCTATAATGCTGCATTTCCACCACAAGTTGCCCGCGGGGGGAGCCGTGGTCCTGCTCGCCTTCCTCCTCCACGGATGCGCCGTGCAGGCTGCGTCTCTCCCCCGCCAATACCGGCTCCGAGGCGGGGATGGTGATGGGCAGCCGGCTGCCTACCCACCAGGCTCCGATATGATCAAAGCCCTGGAGTACATTGAAAACCTGAAACAGCGGAACGGGGGTCGACCCGCACCCGTGGATTACGATGAGGTCGACAAGTTCAGGGTGCTGCTCCAGCTCGCCTCGCAGCAGGACGAGGTTCCCGGGGACCGCCAGCCCTCCCCCGGTGTGCAGAGGCAGGACATTAGCGCGGAGCAGCTGATGAAAGCCCTGCTCAGGTCCCTCCAGGATCAGGCCGGGAAAGACGCGAAGCTCAGCCCCGCACCGGCTTTCAGGAACGACCGACGCACGCACAGGCACCGCACCAAAGACACTGAGGTCCCCGAAGGCGCACCAGTAGATTACGGTAACTTCCCCAGACCCCACAAGAAATACCCCCTGATGTTCGAGGACGAGGAGAACACGGACGCTTCTAAGCGCGCCACAGAGGATCTGGACGAGCAGTACACCCCCCAGAGCCTCGCCAATCTACGCTCCATCTTCGAAGAGCTCGAGAGGATGCCCATGGGCACCGTCCAGAAGAGAGACGTGTTCGGGGACGACAACGACGACGACGACGAGGACGCGCTCAGAAGCCAGGCCTACGAGGACGTGGCCGGAGGAGAGGAGTGGGTTCCCACCGAGGAGCGAGAGGAGACGGAGGAGATGGTCAACGGGAGCCACGAGGAAATGGACAGAGCGCTCGCTGACCAGGAGGGGGCTGCAGAGAGGGAGGAGCTGCAGCGGCGGGCGAGCCAGGACCCAGAGGAGGCGGATGATGACACGAAGCTGGTAGACTACTACCTGTTGAAGGTCCTGGAGATGAGCGACCAGACGCAGAAGAGGGACGCGACCGGGGAGCAGCGAAAGAGGCTGATTCGCCCCTCCATCGTGGACCCTCGGACGGTGAAGGAGCTGCTGGAGCTCTCCCTGAAGCTCCACGTCCCGCCGCAAGAGCTCATCGACATGCTGCTCACAGAGGAGCTCAGGAAGCTCCACCGCAACCCGCAAGCCTCAACGCGCTACAAGAGCGGCCAGACGCCCAAGATCAGGTACTTCAGCCGCAGACTGCCGCTGAAGAGCAAGACGGCGCCCGAGGACATGGACAGGGAGGACTTCTTCGACATCATCGGCGTTGAGACCATCAGCAACGAGTATCCGGTGATCCAGAGACCCCTGAAAACCGCTTCATCCGCGGACAGAGTCTCCGTGGCGTCCAACCCCGCCGCAAACGAAGGGCCAGTTAAAATCCCCCCTCCGTCCGGGCGCAGGGAAAACCTCTTCCTATCCGAGCTCAACAAGATGCCCCTGAAACGTCAAGCCGACGGGGACGACGACGAGAACGACGACGGCGACGTAGAAGACGAGGTGACCACCTACCTGGCGGCCAAAATCCTCACAGAGTACCCGAACACCATCACCAAGCGGGACACGCAGGCGCAGCTGAAGGGCCAGTTCCCCTACGAGCTGTACGAGCGCGCCATGAAGGACTACCTGGGCCAGGCGGACGCGGAGAAACGACCCATCGCCAAGAGGGAAGCTGAGGTGGCCGCGGAGGAGAAAGCGGATCCCACGGAGATCCAGGGAACAGAGGAGATCCCGGTCAAGACCTCAGCTCCCCAGACCGAGCCCCAAGACGAGGAGAAGGCGCACCGCGAGAAGGTAGCCGCCGGGATGTAGATGACCTCCCGCAAGACGCACGAAGTTATGAATATAGTATTTATACTGTCTAAAAAAAAATAAAGTTTGGTGGATGTGATCTAGTTTACAAATTTATATTATACGCTGGTTATTACTAATATCACCCGAACGAAAAAGAACCATAGCAATCTATACAGGTCCAAGATGTTTTATAAAATAATAGTCCCTGTTTGCTGCAAGATCATTGTAGAAATATTAGTGATGTCATAGATTAAAAAAAGGTACAATCCATATATCAAAACTCCTAAGACTTTCCAGTTAGTATATCCATGAATGAAAAAGTTTGTTTACATGGATTGTATTTGTAAACGTGGCTGAAAAACAGGCTTCTATTTTTAATGACGATCAAAGGATTAATGGTTAAAAGTTATTTTTCATCTGTGTCACGCTGCATCTGTGAATATGCCTCTAAATTGTTTAAGAAAAAATATATATATATATATATGCTGACAGGGCCTTTAAAAGTCAAAGCTTCTTCTAGCATCAGGATGCACTGACAGGGGAACTATACAGGAATATTAAAGGGAGTTTCTCGTTTAGGGCAATGTGCTGGGCTGAGAACGAGTGTTGTCGTGACTCGTGATATATTCAGGGTTAGTGGATTTATTGTTATTACTATTATGGATACGTATGTCCAAGTAAGTCTAAATATCAGACCGTCGCCTGCCTTCCAACCCTTTCATACTGCAAAGCTCTGTATTGTTGGCCTACCAGTGGTTGTGCTATGTATGCTCATTTTTAAACCATTTTGTACATGTTCAATAATGTGTGATGAATCACAGATCAATAAAGCATCAGCTGTATTGTTTTTCTTCTTGCCGAGTTGTGTTTTCTTATCAAGATCCCATGTGTGCATCGGTGTCAGCCAGGACCTGGAACCAGAGGAGAACACGACGGACACAAGCTGAACTCCATTCAGCTCCATTAACAAAAAAAGAAAAGAAAAAGAAAAAAAAAAAAAAGAAAAAAAAGATGTGCGTGTGTGTGTGTGTTGGAAAGAAGCAAAAAAAAAAAAAAAAAAGAATTTCTGATTGAAGACCGTTTATCAAAACACATATTTTAATCATGAGCTCTGATATCATGAATTGCACATTATAAAAACCACACATGCTAGAAAATGCAGGTTATACAGGTTAAAAGAAAACTCTTTCTTTTTAAAATTTTAGCATAAATCAGTTTCCTTCACAACTCGTCTGTTTTCTGACGTGAAAGAGGACAGTTAACGGTCCGTGATGAAGCTGTCCCGAACTTGTCGTTTTGGAAGAATGAATCTTCTTTCTGTTCTCATTCATTCATTATTACACTTCGATGCAACATTATTTCATTCCAATATATTAACATGAATATAACCAAAGCAAACGTATTCATCTAAAATTCCCTCGCTGTTAAAAGCATTTCCCTTATTCCTTACTATTATTTAATTTTAAAATGACAGCATCTAATATGCATAAAACAACAAAAAAAAACAAAAAAAAAACAAAAACACCCCTCCGCCCTCTGCTCCTTTCAAATGAATTCAAGACTATGAACAAATATTAGATTTACTCTCAAATAACATTACATTGCAGCTTTGCTTCAGGCACTGGGGCCAGCAGACATTCAATATGCCCGTTTCCTCCCTTGAAAATGCTCCAGAGGATCCAAATAAATCCAATTCCAGGTTGGGAATCTTCATTGTCTCATATACAGTACACTTGGTTCCTGCTTTCTCTCAGGAGCTAGTTTATGTCCTTCATGGTTAAAATGCAGGTTTGCTCATATACTCCTCCATGGTCTAGAGAGAAGAAAGGCACAGAGGATAAATCAGCTTTCTGAGTCTCTTTCGAAAACTTTGAGAGGCCATTAATATTCACAGGCACACTTTTACATATCACCTGTTATTATTAGGTGCTGAGGACACCAACACACAGTGACTAACATAATCAGAGCATCTAACCTGTCTGTCCATATTCAAGGTCATCCAAACAGCTCCACCTCATACCACTCACTGTTGTCATCCTGAAGCGATAATGATCACAATGAATGGGAGGCTACACTGCGCACAACTCTGATTTCAAGTGTTAGTCAGCCCCGCTAAGAAGCACATAACACACCATCACACACTGCTGTGACACACACAAGAGCCGCGGACCTACGGGGAGAGCAGGAAGTATGAGCCAAACACTAAAGCCTACGCCACGTTCCAGAGAGAGTCTGTCTCTCAGTCAGACTGGCAGAGCGAGAGACAGAGATAAAAAAAAACAAGAGGATGAGAGAGACAGCAGCACATCTATTCAAAAAAGAAAAAAAAAAAACAACAGCTAACAACCAGAAGCCTGTTTATCGGCTAGGGAGAAAGACAAAGGCACACTAAGCAGCACCACTGTTAATCGAATCACACTGACTATTTGCAACACTCGCTGGCAAATTCGCAGTCACACAAATCAACTGGGACAAGGTCCCATGCTGGGGCTTTTTACTGAATTTATGATAAATGTTTAGCACAGATGTGTGTGTGTGTGTGGGGGGGATCAATTAGAGGCCTCTAGGTCCCTTTCCATGATTCAAAAGCATCCCATGGCTAGATTCCAATCATTGTTTCGTTTAATCATGTTGAGCCTTGCAACAGATGTCACATGCTCGCACCTCGGTTGCAAGACGCCTTTCGTGTCGTGCGGTGTCACGCGCAAGTGTCGGCCAGAGCATCTCACCTCCTGCAGCATGTCCGAGGCTTCGATGGAGCGATTCACAATCTGTTTGGAGGTTTCCTGTATCTCCCCTCCCATTAGAAACTCATCCAGGATAAAATAGGCCTTCTCAAAGTTAAAGATTATGTCCAGCTCACACACCTGAGGGGAGGTAGAATTGCAGCAATTAGAAAACCGGGGTGTTCGCAGAGCAGTAGAAGCCTTCTTCAGGTGGACTTCATGCTACTGTTAAATATGAATAAAAGAAGGTGAAACGCGGCGAAATACATTGCCAAAGTATTTGTCCAGCAGCTCCACGTAGCGATGAATAACCTCCAAGGCTAGCAGCTCGTTGTCTTGGTTCTCTGTGGCCAAGCAGAAATACAAGCTTGCGTATCTGAGGGAAAGTACAGTGATAATGTCAGTTGACAGATAACAATTTTAACAAGTGAAGCAAGTATGTAAACACAGTCGGGTCGGGCACCCACCTCTTGTAAATAATCTTCAGGTCTTTCCAGTGCAAGAAGTTACAGGAGCGTGGTTGCCGTGCCAGCACCATGGCGGTCATGTCCCTGATAATCTTCTTCTTCTCGCGCTCTGACAAGGGTGTAAACCATTTCTGCAAACGCAGCTTCCCCTGGCGACTGAAGAGCAGCAGGAAACGCATCTGGCAACACAGACACCCTGGTGAACATGCGTGAAACTATGTTCCACCGCACATTATTAACTAACCCTCAAACCCCCCCGCACACACACAACCACGCGCACACACACACCAGGGGTCACATAAGTGATGTGCTGTTGTCATGACTCATTAAAGAATAACTCCCTTAACTGGGGGGAAAAAAAAGAAGCTCGACAGGCAGAAATGTGAAGGTTAACACAGATAAGGAGGTGGCGGCCTGACACTTCTTTTCCAGTTTTTCGGAGTTCTAAGAATAATTTTGGATGTTTAAACTGGTGATAGATTCGGCTACATATCAAAATGGACATAAATTGTATTGGGAAGCACACGAATTCCTTTAAATCAGCCTCTCACTGTTGATGGGCTAACTTATTACATTTTTTATCCAAATCGGGGGTCTGAGGATGGAGGGTGATGAGCAATGAAAATGGAAAAATTGCGATTTGAGGAGCATCTATTTATGTTCAAAAATCCCTCTTAATCCTTTTCCACAGGCCCACAAACAAAAGTTCTACCACAAATCAAATTCCAAACCTGTAACATGGCTCAACAACGCAATGCATTTAATACAAAAACATTAACAACGACAATAACTTTACATTGTAACATTTCAACAACAAAGTCAGTATAAAACAAATAAAAGAAGGATAAGTCATGTGATAGAAGAGTTGAGGGGCCCAGATAGCAAAGACCAGGTCACCTTTAGAGACAAGCAGCAGCCCTATTGGAGGACCTCAGGCTGCGTTAAGGGGTCAGTGTTAGTAAATCACAAATGTGGGCTGGAGACTGACCCTCAAATCCCCTGTGTGAATAAAACCGTTCAGTAAAATCTTTAAAAAATGAATGCTAAAACTCACGCAAAGATCAATGGTCGATGGGAAAACTTCCCTTCAAACTCAAGCCACATATTGGCGGAATGAATCGCAGCTAAATTGGGAATTAAAGGCCGCAGCTCACCGCTAGCATCCTAGCATCTACCAGCAGGCAACACTTTTAACAGGAAGCAGCCGCCACCTGGACTCGGCGCAAAGTGACGAAACCTGTTGGACGGAGGGGACCCGGCCGACTTCCGACTGTCGCCAACATGGAGACACTATTGTTAAAACACAAAGAACAACCCCGGCCATCCGCAACACGCCGGCCACCGGCGCCTCGACCTGACCCGGCAGCCCAAACTGGGCTCAGAGGAAACGCCGGCGGTGCTGAGGCGGAATTCCTGCCTTTAGCTTGCCTGTCATCGACGGCAGGTGCAGCAGGTGAGGAGCCATGCTAGCCCGGCGCCCTCTTTTCACTTTTAGTCACGCGGAGAATACACTCACCATGTTGCCGCTGCTCCAAAATTTAAGGATAAACAAATTATAAGAGGAAGAAGGAAAAAAAAAAGTATCTTAACCCTCAAAAGGGGCCATTAACTCGTGACTAAACACATAGCCTCAAGCCGCCGCCGTCGTCCACCGGAGTCACTCACTGTGCAACTTGGCTTAGCTCCGCCCCTCCCGGCAGCCGGGCGGTGCCTTGCCGGTCGCGTCACCAACACACCTCAAGCACCTGGAGCGGCGGACGCGCGTGGATGGGGAGGCGCGTGCCCGGCGGCCCCGCGGCGCGCTTTCAACGCCGCGTCCTCATCTGCATGAATGGGCGAAATAAAGACTCGCATGAACTCGGCCGGCGCCGTTTTAGTTTTGAGTCCCACTCGGTGTCGGTAGAGGGCGCCGGGCGTTCCGTCCCAGCCCGCTTCATGGACTGCGGAGCTCAGAGGTCGCCAGACCAGAGCTGGTGGAGGTTTTAGTGAAGTTCTTGCGTGGGACAAAAAAAAAAAAATGTCTGTGTACCGTAATGCTGTGTGGTTTATGAACGGGATCCACCAGTACACAAGGTGAGTCAGCATTTACTGGTATTTCTGCTATGAATAGATGTTCTCAACTTGATGAAATACCATTGATGGGGGGGCTGCTTCGTGCTAACTAACTCTTGATTGTCACGACTGCTTAGATATAGGTTTAAAGCCTGTAAAAATGTATTTCATATAATTCATTCAAGCCCAAAAGCCCATCATGAGGAATATAAAAGTCTGATCACTGTTTGGCACACATCCGCACACAAACTAGCCTTTATGTGCAGTGACAATAGCTCCATTGATGGCTGATGCGTGTTGACCATGACATGCACCTCACCTGACTTCGCTGCAGCCCGGATGCAGAGAAAGGGAACATTGTCAAATTCATGTCGTAGCTGCGTTTACGTGAAAGTCGATGTTCCCTTCTCAGGTTGGAGGAATTTGTTGTGCTCTTAACGTGTCCACTTTGCCTTCAGGAAGGGCTATGAAGCAGCATCGAAAGGCTTTGAGCCGCAGGACCTGGATGTGTCCGTCGTTGGAAGGTCTTTCATGGTCACCGGAGCCAATAGCGGCATTGGCAGAGCGACCGCCATGGCCATAGCCAAGAAGGGTACATGCTGCTGGGGTGTGCTCTCCTGTCATGCACTTTGCAATGTAAGAATAATGAGGTCTAATGTTTTTTTCTCCAGGTGGGAGAGTGCACATGGTCTGCAGGAACAAAGATAAAGCCGAGGAGGCCAGAGAGGACATCATCAATAAGTCTGGGAACACGGTGAGCAGCCTTGAATGAACAGATGCGGGAAAGTCCCATGACTTGTGAGAGGGGGATGATAAACAACCAGTGCATTCTAGGAGGTACACATCCATATTGTGGACTTGGCGGAGACACGCAAAGTCTGGGAGTTTGCTGAGGCCTTCAAGAAGCAGTGTTCAGCCTTGCATGTGCTGGTAGGCGTCGCACATACAAGCCATCTCTCACGTTAATCCACAAAAAAAGTTGTGGATTAACGCGCCGCTGTCCCTGTCATGATTTCACAACAGATTAACAACGCAGGGTGTATGACGCACAAGAGGGAGCTGAATGATCAGGGTCTGGAGAAGAACTTTGCCGTTAACACGATGGGTGAGTCAGGTTGCTATGTATTGAGAGATCACATTTTTTAATATCTGAAGTAAAGCTTTGTGACCCTTCTCCACCTCGGTAGGGGTGTATATTCTTACAGAAAGCCTCATACCGCTTCTGCAGAAGAGCCGGGATCCGAGGGTGGTATGGAGCGACACACGACAACATAATGCCACTTTTGTCCGCGCTGTTGTCGTTGTTGTTGTTGTGGAAGCACACTGTCTCTATTTTCTCCCTACCGGTTTAGATCACTGTCTCCTCAGGAGGCATGCTGGTCCAGAAACTCCAAGTTGACGACTTGCAGTCAGAGAAGGGCAAGTTTGATGGTGTGATGGTCTACGCCCAGAACAAGGTAGGAGGTCGGCGTTTGTGGCCCACGTCACTGAACAGAGGTTTTGAAAGACAGAAATGATGCTTCAAACCACCTTTTCGTGTCAGTTCCTCGGGTGACGATGTGCTGTTTCTCCTCAGAGACAGCAGGTGGTGCTCACACAACAGTGGGCCAAAACTAACCCCGTCATTCACTTTTCGGTGATGCATCCAGGCTGGGTAGATACACCAGGTACTGAGTCATTGCCACCTAAATGGTCAAAAAAATAATTCTGTTGCCAAGTTATGACAGCGAGCTCGTCCATCAAATATGGGGAGAAATCTGCGAATGTATAGTTTTTTTGTAAAAATGTCGGGTTTTTTTTAAGCAAAAACCTGCTTGTTCAGATTTCACTTCAGTTGCTGTCCATCATCTTTTAGAGCAGCTGATTAGTACTAGTTAGTACCACACACGGCCATTAAAACTGTTGTGAAGGCAGTGTTAAGTCAATGTTTTCAGACGTGTTGTGGTTGAGATAATCTGATGAACTACAAAAGTAAACCTACAGCAGTTAGTTTAGAAATGCTCTATTTCATGATTAAGTATGAATAAGACATTTTACCCCAAAAATTGAATTACCTTAAGATTTTTGTTGAAAATGGTTTTCCTATTATGAGCTTATTAAATTTAGCTTATTTAAAATTTTTGTCTTCCAACGATGGGCTTCACATCCTGTTCAGCTTTGACAGACTTGTCACTCCTCTTGATTCTATCCTGTTCATTTCACTTGACAGTTTGCAGTGTTAACACACTCTTAACCCCGCTGGTTTCTTCCTGTTGGCAGCCGTTTCCACATCAATGCCCGAGTTCCACCAGATGATGGGGCAGAGGCTGCGCGGTGTCGAGCAAGGCGCCGACACCGTGATGTGGTTGGCTTTGTCTCGCGCCGCCGGCAGAACGCGCAGCGGGCAGTTCTTTCAAGGTGAGCAGCATGACTGCATTTGACAAACACTAAAGTACAAGTTCCCTCCATGACGGGTTGTCTGTGTGTTGCAGACCGCAAACCTGTTCCGACCCACCTGCCCCTGGCTTGGACTCACAGTTCCTCTGAGGAGATCCGGACCTTCATGGCTCAGCTGGAGAATCTGGCCAAAGCCGTTCAGTCACAAACTGATGCAGAGCTCAACGGTCCCTCACAGGGCCCTCACCTACTGCAGGTTGTCTGAGTTATCATGTGTCTTTAGGAATAATAAAATCCAAGTACTGGGCAAATGCTTTTGTCAATTGAGTCATAATTCTCAGATTTTCTAAAGGCTGCTGCACTGCCAGTGTCACCTGTTATCTGTAATGTCAATGTTTAAGTTTTGGTGTATTTTCTGAAAACATCAAACTTACATTTAAAGACTAGGAGACACTGAACTCACAATATACCTGTTTCTAGACGAAACAATCGGTGTGTTTTCTAACGAGTGTGTCGTGGTTAAATGATCACTGTATTGGCATAGGAACCTACAATGTTTGTCTCTTGGTGTCCTTAAACTGTCAAACTATGTACAAATTCCATCTGTACAACCTGCTTTAACGCACAAATAAACGTGATACAAGAATGGAACATTAAGAGTTGAACCAATTTAAAAAAAAAAAAAGTGTTAAGCTCAAGTTAAAATTTCTAAATCCTGTCAGAGTGAATTTGGGTATTATTATTTTTTTTATACAACAAATAAAGCATTTTATCAGGGGCAGATTAGAGTGTTGGAAGTCTTGTTTTTCACTGTAAATGTAGAGACAAATGTAGAAGATGAGCAGAACATTTCTGTGAAAAACTACAGAGCATCAATACTCATTTTTATTTTGTAACAATCCACGTTATTTTTTAATAATTTTATTATTTTTTATACAGTATTGAAACAAAAAATAATGTGGTGCATTCACATTTTTCCCAAGGGATTCTTTGTAAGTTTGATCTCTACAAGGGTAAAACGGTGAAAAGCTTGAAGCTGGATCCATCCATGTTAAAAGTCACAGGGAATAGGAAGACTGGGCCCAACCTGAAAATCATGTAGATATGGTGGATATTATTATCTGGGCAGACATTTTTTTTTTTATTTCAGATTCATGTGTGTGGATTAAGTTTTGTGTTGGGAACCAAAGTTCAGGTTCCCAGCATGTCTTTAAAAGAACTTCCGGTCCATGCGAGACAACAGTTCCAAGAAAACAAACAAAATCCCATTTCCCCCGTCCAGTCTCTTCCTCCTGGTAACAGTTCCCTCTACGCAACATAAGTATACACTTTACGATCCTCTGGCGTCCTCGCCAAGTATTCTCTTTCTATTAGTCCTTCTATGCGCTTTTTGATAACCACAGGACTGGGAAGAAAACGTGCCCGGAGCTGCTGAGTCACCTGAGGAGACACAGTCACAGCATGTTAACAAAATGCAAATATTCACCCTTCAAGGTCATTTCTTTGCAGACTGAGGAATCATACAATTGCTGGAACATCGTGGATCAACAAATAAGACAGGATAAGAAGAGTCAATTTCACTGTAACTGACTTCATCTTTTCAAATGGACTCTTTACCTCTGCCACCAGGACATTGTGCTGCATCTTCTTCCTTGACTTCATGATTCGCACGATTGCTGCTTCAATCTCGTGCTTCCTGTCGTCATCCACTTTCTGCCGTGTCTCTTTCCTTTCAGGGTCCGACTCCCCTTGTTTAGCAGCAACTGGGAAAGTAAGATATTGAGAAGGATTTCTTTTATCCAGCTTTCTGAAAAATGATGTTGGTGAGACTGATTCATTTTGTACTTTAAAAATCCTTTCCCAAAGGAGCTTCTGGATTAAAAATCCTTTCCCCTAAGAAGCTGATGGATTAAAAACAAAAGCTGGCCCGATACACAAACGTCACACACCTGTCTGTATTTTCACTCTGTGCAGCTTGGAAGTAAACTGATCATTGACTGTAAACACATGGCCATTCTCAATCTCCTTGGACTTTGGCTCTTTGGTGAGAACTCGCTGTGTGGGCTTCCCACAAGCCAAAGACTGCAACGCTCGCACCAGCTCCCGCTCAGGAATATCTGTCTCTTGCTGGATCTCCTAAAACAGGAAAAGAATAAGGGTCAAGATAAAAAAAGGGGACTGATAATCAAAAAAAAAAGTCCTGTGCATTCACACTGTATATATACGACTGATTGTTGGATGCATCACAATTCTCTTTTGGACGATTATGCTTTTATGCAGAAAAGTCAAGAATTGGAATAATTAAACCCTATTTTCAACATTAAAATCGCCCGAAACAACATCAAAGTCTCTGCAAGACATGGGTGCTTCTGACGTCTGCATATTCCTAATGGCTGAACCAACTTGACAGTTGAAACGTCACAGCTGCACAACATGTGCTTGGTGTTTATGTTCTAAGCCTGGCTTTATGCAGGAATGCCTAATAGAATCCGACTGCCACCCACTGAGATTAAAGCTAGCGTATGGAAGGATTTTGGCTTCTATAAAGTTGGAGGGGAAAAAGGGCCTCGGTAGGAGCCCTGCTGTACACAAGATGTGTGTAACTAAAATGGAATATTTAGAGAACAGTCATCATTTCATTTGGGATATGTTCTGATGCAAAAAGCAATGCAAAACAGGTAGAAATTAAATTATGCATAACTGTCCTTGGCACTAAAAGTTCAAGTACAAAAACCAGGGAAATCAACAATCTGGTTTGTTTTGCAGTCACAAATGTACAAATGGAATCTGACATAGGAGCTTAGGCGATGACATGCCATGATGATGTCATCAGCGTCGTGATTTTGGATAAATGTAACAACAAATGGGCATCATTAAAGATTTAGGGGGCCCGGTGAAGAGCTGCTCCCACCTCGAAAGTGCACTTTTCTCTGTTGTTGAAGAGCATGAGGATGGTCATCTGGAAGGTGGAGACCTGCAGTATGTGCTTACGGGTGTTAGAGCCTGTCACCTGGGCACCGCCCACTGCCCCTTCAGTGCCATCCTCCTGGACAAAAAGGAGACAGAAGGTTCAATATTCTGTTAAAGAAAACAGCTCATAAATGGACAACGATAAAATTGTAAAAACAGTATTTTCAGCAATCACATGCATTCCTGCAGGAAAAGCGCTGCTGAAAACTGCTAAAACAATGCAAAGGTAGAAAAAGCTCAAACAAAGCATAAATGTCCGTATTGCTCCAGCTTAAAAAAGCTGAATATCTAAAAAGGGCACAACTTAAGGCACCAGCTCCAAAACATTGATAATGGTTTAGAATGCATACCAAAAAAAAAAAAAATCAGAAGAAAAAGACAAAGTGTCAAACAGTGTCCACACTTACAAGGCTGGTTCATGGGAACATTTTTAAAAAAAAAACTGTATTTTATACTTGCCTTTTTAACAGCTCCATAGAAAGTTGCATTTAGGTCTGCTCCACCCATGTGGTGCTGCAGCGTGAGCTGTCTGCCACTGTGTTTAGCAAGGTAAAACCTGTGACAGTAAGGCCAGGACAAAGATCCTTAGAGGGTCCACAAAGAGCAACATTCACCTTGAAATCATGTGTACAATGCAACTCCTCTACAAATTTACGTGCTTTACCTCCGAAAGACCTCAAAGGCATGTCTGGGAGATGGGGGAATGGTGCATTTTGGTGTTGCCGACTGTGTGGGCCAGTAACCAGTGGTGAGGACCTTTACTGTGAGGTCCACACCATTTAGAGTTGCCTGAAAAAGAGGCAGCCAAACTTGTGTTTTGTTTTGTTTTTGGGTAGATGGAGTCCTGATGAGTGAAGGTTTCCCAACAAAGGAGTTGAGCTGAAGATACGAGGAACCTTGTGAAAGAAAGAAAGAACTGC
>CAAKHG010029810.1:0-18036 GCA_901007715.1 Dactylopterus volitans
CCCCCCCCGTCATGCTCTCCGAGGTCCCCTTTTTTGCTTGCGGGATTATTTGGTATTTACTGGTTTGGGAGGCTTCGGCTTGATTTAACGTTGTGCCGCGCTGAGCTGCAGCAGCGCCAGAAACAAACAATGCAAAACTCACAACGTGACGACCCCCCCCCCCCCCCCCGGCCCCCACTCAGTCAACACCGTATGACCATATGTGTTCACTTGTTTGGTGTGGAGCATGTCACAAACGCGCGTTCAGCTCGTTGTAACGACAATGCAGCAAACTGTTTACGAGCGCCGTTCTTTTCTTCTCATGGGAGCTCGAAAAACACGGAGGGAAACAATGGCGCGCCGCCGCTGTGGAGAAGAGCCCATGTGACTCTCATTTTCGTCCATCCTTACTCATATGTCTCATGAAATCAGCGTCTCGGATCCCGCGCGCGGATGACCTGCGGATTTATTTATGTATTTACTTGTGTTTGAGGCCGGCGCGGTTTCCATAGGAATGTGTTAATGAAGCCGAGGCGGGCGGGGGGAGGGGGGGGGGCGACGTTTGGCTGAGCGGGCGAGGGAGAGCGGCGTTGCACGGAAGTCTTCATTTCAGAAGTGGCTCGGGTGATTTTATGTTTGACTCGCCGGGGACAAATATTTGAAATCGGACACGTTTGCCCCCCACTTATCCAGCCAGCCGGCGGGGCCCCCGGGGGGGCAGGCGACCCCTGGCGTCACATTGGGGGACTGTCGGTGCCCGGCGGAGGGTTATTGTGAGGGGGGGTAAGCTGTAATTAGGCGCCTATATCACCGCCGCAGCCCCGAGGCTACGCGGCACGGCGCAGCATCATACATATGCATGCGCGCTTATACGCGTCTGTGGGCGCGCGGCTCCCATCAGCATGCGCAGATGATGTCATGGATGAAGGGCAGAGGAAAACACAAGATGTCAATTCATGCGCGTTTTTTTTTTTTTTTTTTCCTTCCCCTGAACAAACACATAAAAAAAAAAAAAATAGAAAAGAATGATGGTTTACCAGCATAATGAAGAGATGGTGGAGATGTGTGGAGGGAAGCAGCTACTCGCCTGTTTATGCCCGGGAGCCTTTTTTTTATTTTTAGTTTTACGTCGTAGTTCAGTGAAGCAAAATAAATAAATAAATAAATACAGGTTAATGTTGAGGTGTCAAGACTCCCGGGTTTGGTTTGGTGAGGAGATCTTGACTTGGGTTGAAATTGACACCTTAGCCACATATTAGGTGGCTTCCTAGCAGAAATCCCATTGGGCAAAATTCTCCCATTTACCCGGTTCACCCAGGTGTAAAAGGTCACCTCGGCTGCCCCAACACAAATAACACTGCTTGCTACGGACACCTGGTTAAGTGCCTCCGCCGTGTTATGTAACTGTATCACATCCGCTACTCTAAAATGGGTGCAAGTAGCATTGTTGGCTACAGATAGCTGGAAGCTTTTCTCGCCCGTGCTATATACTTGGGTTTAAATTCTCACATTGGTCATTCCAACAAGTGTGCAAATAAAATATTTGCCAAAAGACATTTGGGCGCTTGTCTCTAGCATGTTGCGCGCCTGGGTGTAAATAGTCATATTTGCAATTCCAACAAGTGTGCAAATAAAATACTTGCCGACAGACACCTGGGCGCTCGTCTCTAGCATGTTGTGCGCCTTGGTGTAAATGGTCATCTTGGCAAGTTCTAGAAGGGTGCAAATAGCATATTTGGCTCCAGTCACCTTGGTGCCTGTTTACCGCATGTTCTACACCTGATTGTAAATAGTAATTTGGCTGGCCAAACATGGGTGCAATCAGCATTGTTGGTTACAGACAACCGCTTGCTTGTCTCTGCTATTTTGTACATCCGATGTTTCCAACATGTGCTCAAATGGCATCGTTGGCTACAGACACCTGGGCGCTAATAGCATCTGTTCAGCTGCTCTCTCTGTTTTATTTGTCATAATTTTGAGGGTGTTACTTGCTTTTGTTGTTTTTATCCTCTCCCAGAAAGTTGCAGCTGGTTAGCCCAGCTCGCTAGCATTAGCTCGGGTGATCGTTTGTGTTATTTCAGTGTTCATCGTCAAATCCTACAAACCTGGCAAAATTACTTTCATAGGGGCTGTGATTATTATGCTCACATGGAAACGACTCGCATGGCCATTGATCGCCAACTCTTTGTTTTTTAGGTTCCTTTGAGTCTTTTTAGTGGAGAGCAACAAGAGACTGCTACAAGTTAATAAAGGTGTGATTGCACCCGAGCTCACAAAAGGGCCCTGCAGACAATGGCAGCGGACGTTCAGAGTATTTCTGAGATGCTAATGTCGCCACATGGCTGCTATTCAAAATTGCTATATTAGCCCCCTGAGCCTTAAAGACACGCCATGTACTCTGCACGCTGCTCCACATGTCCTTTTTCACCGTGCTCCGCGTGAATACTCTTTCTCCGGTTGGCCAGTAATTGTGCGCTCAGACTGTGTAACGCGCCCGTGAACTGGGTCCCGGGTCGAACCGCCTGGAACTCATCTGACCTGTCACCGTGGCAACAGTCGCAAGCGCGTCTGCCCGAGCTTCCTTCTTGACTCAGTAGAGCAACGATGGAGGGAAGAGCGCCCCACGAGTTCTTCAGCGTGCTCTTTGGAAAACAGCAGGGGAGAAGAAGAAAAAGAAGAAGAAGAAGAGGAGAGAAACCGAAACGAGGAAGTTAGAATGACAGAAGAAGAAGAGCTGATCACTCAAGTGGAGGCGTGGCCTTTCGCTTATCTCACCCTGTTGAGATTTGTTGTCACTAACCAGCTTGGTCAAAAGGGGGAGGGGGCTAGCGTTATTTGTTGTCATGGCAACAGTAAACTCTTGCCGCACAGCCCCTCGATTCTGAAAAATTTGGCCACAAATTAGCCAGTGTTTTCGTCCTGTGCTGCTAGCGCATTGCCGGCGGCCGCTGGGCGGGGCCACCGGTGCGTTGGTGTCCATGACGACCGATGTTAAATTGACCTATCGGGGTTGATTATCTGTCACATAATGTGCACACACACACACACACACACACAGTTGACATGCTATGTAAAAAGTGTAACCAACGGAAGGAGGTATAGGTCCGTGGGTGGGTGGGGGGGGGCTGTTGGAGAGGTCCAGTTCAATGCAAGGAGCCTGCATGATGAGCATGCACCATCGCAGGAGCAGGAGAGGCCGGATGTAGAGAGAAAGAAGCCCCCCCGACGATCCCCCCTCCCCCCCAACCCTAGCCTCCCAACCCCCCCACCAACAACCGCTCTTTCACTGCTTTTCCCAAAGAGAGCTGATGATGAGCAGAAAGGCTAAACTTTCCCGGGGCTATAATTAGCAACCCTCAATTTGATTCCTCATCGTCTCAGTGCGCTGCATGTGTGTGTGTGTGTGTGTGTGTGTGTGTGCGTGCGTGTGTTTACTCTATGTGTTTAACCCCGACAAAGCTATCGAGCCTTTGCGAGTCGTGGGAGGAAGTTGACTTTTGCAAAAAAACAGATGTGACTCGTCGGACCATTAAAAACGAGCCGTTAACAGTGAGTCACTTTTTGGTCCATTGAGCGCGCTCATATTAGTGTTCAGTGAATGTAACAAATCTGGTAAAAATCAGCTAATAAAAAGAAAAAAAAGAAGAAGAAGAAAAAAAAGAAAGGTCTGTAGTCCAAACTCAACAAGCAATTAACTTCCAGTTATGGTCGAATAGTTCCCAGTGAGTGTGGAGCGTCGTCTAGGTTTATGTTTCTTTATAAAAAGGGACCGCGCACATTAATGAACATACATACTGCATGCAAATATGCAAGATTAGAGCCTGAGCTCATTTCCATCTTCGGTCCCTTGGCCACATTAAGCAAAACAACGCATCAATAGCTGCAGAATAATAATAAGCAAAAATGTTAAAAAATAATACCACAATAATAACATGTTGATTTTAAAAGTACCACAACGACCAGGATGCTAATTAAGATGCTAAATCGCAAAGTCCCAAAGTGCAGGGCATAATTTAATAAAGTCCATTTATCTTTGCTTGATATGTCTGAATTCTGATGATTGCTGATCACGCCCAAATAACTTTATCACTTTTTAACCCGGCCCACCCAGAAAAAGCCCCCGCCCACCTCGAGTCAGGCTCCGCCCGCCTCGAGTCAGGCTCCGCCTTCGTTAAAGAGACTCATCGCCGTGTTCCTGCTCTCTATGAACTATAATTACCTTTTCAAACTCTCGTTTCCGGTGTCATTTCTCTGCTAAGTTTGTTTTTTCATTTAGTTCCTAGATGAGTTGACCCCTGACCTGCTGTAACTGTTATTGTCTGTTTCACACCATTAAAAAAAAAAAAAAAATTTAAATGTTAAACTGAGCGCTCGTGATCGAGGTGGGCGGGGCCTTGCGAGACAGCGACGTCCTCGTCCGTTCTTTTTTTTGCACCACAGGGTTAATCCGTCTCCGGCCTGAGCCAATGAGGAGGAGGTTGCTGCTTTAGTCGAGTTTATTGCAGCCAATTTTTTTTTTTTCCTTCTTGCTCCGCACCAGTCGCTGGAAACGAGTCCGATTTTCCCCCTCGCCGCATCTCATGAGCTTGCCTCAAATCCGCCCGTGGCTCGGATGGAAACATGGCCGCCGAGCGCGAAGCCGGGAACCACCTCCGCCTCTGCCAGCGCCGGCTCACGATGATGATGGGAGGAAACCGGAGCAGCCGGGGGGGGAAAACCCGCGATGGGGGAGAAACGCTACCTGGACGCGGCTGTGCCACGATAATTATGATAATAACAACCTTGCGGAGTTTAACGCCGCCTCTGCTCCATTGACATAAATCCCCGGCGGGCGAAGTTGGAGAGTGTGAATCCTAAAGTTTCACTTCCCGGCGGTTTCAACATGGGCACCAAACCAGCAGCAGTATCTTTCCATACGCGTCCGCGGGCCGCTACGGCACACGGGTACAACGTGTTCGGAGAGCCTTTTTTTAGGGAGTGGGGGGGAGGGGATTAAAAACCAGCGGCTACGCTTGGTCTCGCCTGACTTCCATTATCGCGAATCTCCAAACCAAACAAGAAGCCGAGCGCGCGCTCCTAATCTCCAGCCCCGAAGACATTCCTCTCAAACGGCACCGCTGCTTTCGCGAAGACTTTTCCCATACTCCCATTTGTCCGCCTAATACAGCACATCTGGCGGATCCATTCCCCTCCCTGGCCGTGCCTGCGAAAAAACAATCTTTCGTCATCGCGGCGGCGGCGGCGGCGGAGGGGAGACCTGCGCGCGGTCCCGGGTGAGACGCGGCCCAGCTTTATGAGTGATGGACTGCCTCGGCGCCGGACCAGCCGGCTGAGCGCAGCGCCAGTGGAACACATTGTTATGGCAACGCCGGTGAGTGTGTTTAGACTCAGCTGCGCTGCCGCGGTGAGGTCATCGCTGTGATGTAACTTCAAGGAAGCAAACAGGACAGAGGGGAATACATGCGTGCTGGTGGGGTGGGGGGCAGGAGGGTGTGTGTGGGGGGGGGCGATGGAAATGGCGCTAACGCTCGCCAGGCCACAGCGTTCCGAGAGTTTGTGGGAGACAGAAACTGAAGCGGAGAGCAGAAGGTAAACATTCTCGCTTTGGTTTCTCCATGCAAATTCCGGATCGCCGGGCGGGCGGGTGGGGGTGCCCGTGACCCAGCATGCATCGGGGCCTGCCGCTTCGGCCCCTGCTGGACGGGCAACGGTGGAAGCTTGCGGGTCCTTAAAGAGCCGAACCTGTTCGACATGTCGTTTTAAAGGCGACTTCCAGGAGTTTCAAACCCCTTGAAAACAAATTGCTTCATGGCCTTGAAATGCCTAACTCGGTGATCTACGAAAAATTTTAAATCTGGCCCCGCCCCCGTCTCTGCTCATTGGTGCTCACCTGTGTAGCACCACGCCTCCGAGCTTGCTAGCTCCTCCTCCTTCTTCTTCTTCTTCTTTGCAACGAGCGCCCTGTCCTGTCATCATTCAGGCACCATCTAATGCAAGCAATTTCAGGAAGCCCCGCCCCCCTCGAAGTGGTCATGATTGGTTCTTTGTGTTTCCTACGCACAAGCTTATAGCCGCGATGCCGAGGGGTTATTACGCGAACGAGGTTAAAAAAAAAACCCAAAACTGTTAAATAAGGTGTCAAGCAGTGAAACTCTCATTCATTGGTTGACGTGATGGACCTTAAGCCTCCTCCTGTAGGTTCTAATTTAGTAGAAGTAAGCGACTTTCTCCCATTTGCAAGAGAAAAGAGCCGAGTTTCATGAAATATGGATCTCACGGAAGTTGGAAGCTGGTTAGACGTGTTCCACCTTCATTTGTTGCGTTTCAAATGCTCGACTGCAGGTGCACCGAGCACAGCCTGAGCAGCGTGCCACCATTTCCTCCCGTTGCACAAAAGGAAGCCATCTTGCACTGGCGATGTCACTCAGAGCCAATTTATTAGGTACAGTCTGCAGCAGTGCGGCTACACGTCTGCTGTTGAGCTTGCAGCTCGCAGCGGAGCGTCACATTTGCACCGTTTTCAGATGTGCCTCTTAATTTTTCGTCCACCCTGTTTGCACACGTGAGAGGGGCAGAATATTCGCAACAGGGGTTTTACACCGCTGCCCGCCACGACCTCAGTGACAAGCAGGAGGTGGACTTGTGACCTTTTTGTGTCTCGTCAGCAAACATGAAACATTTCCTTTGAGTGGAAGCAGAAATCATGGCAGAGCTGCTGAACCACATTTTAGATTTAGTAGAGTGGCCTAATGAAGTGAGTGCACGTGTGCTCGTTTTTTTTTTTTTTGTACAATAAAAGCTTGAATGACATTAGAACATATTTGCCACCGCAGCCTCTTTACAACAAGCGATTCTTGGTGTCGTTTCACCTCAGTCTTGGTTGTTGTTGTTGTCGTCGTCATGGACGAAGTACCGTCATTCCGGTTCCTCACAAATTCCGCCGTCCAGGGTTCTTACCTTTCCGACGCAGAGGAGCCAATTGCGTCGCGGGAGCGGTCGGCCTGGTCCCTCGTCCGCCAGTCAGGTGCGGTGTGTGTGTGTGTGTGTGTGTGTGTGTGTGTGTGTGCGGCTCACTAGTGTCAGCGCCGCTGCAGCAGTTGGCAGCTCCCGGTGACGGCTCGCTGTTTTCCCGAGGCTGCCTGACTTATTTGCTCTATATATAAAACCTCCACTGGTGCCTTCACAGCAGCAGCAGCAGCGTTCAGAGAGGCTGGAACGCCGGTGCCTCGGCATTTAAGTGGCAATTTTTCTTTTTTTGCTTGAATTTATCATAAGCACAGAGTGATTAAAGCAAAAAAAAAAGTTGTTTATTGCCACTTTAAATGAGCTGCATGTTTGGTTTTTAGCGGTTGGCGGTAATGTCGTTGTGTCGTTATCATCGAGCCAGACGGCAAAAGGCAGCTACCTAAAAGTGAAGCTTAAAGATCTCCGTCGCCCCCCAGTGGCCGTTCCGATGGCATTCTGGCATTTTTGATGTTTGTTCCGTGTTTTTTTTCACACAACTTTTAAATTTTTACTAGCTAGTGGAGGCACATTGGCCAGACTACATCCAGTTGGTGGTCAATGTTGCAGCCACTCGTCCTCTCAGCAGGAGGCCAGTCGGATGCGATGTCTGGAAGCGGGAGACGTGTCGATTGGTCATGACATCCACAGAGTGGATGGCGAGCTCCCCGTTCCCGTGCAGCCAAGCTAAGATAGCTAAGCTAATTTTTCGAGCCTAAGCTAGCGTTACGTTCCCTCCAAATGTTGACATTAGGCCCGAGGTCTGGGTTAATGACGGGGTTTATTAGGGTTTAGAGAGAGTAAATAACGCATCTATGAGTGTCTTGTGTGTATTACGCATATGGGATTGCACACGTAGTATATCATAAAGGACACAACCGTACAGAAACGACATCGAGTACCTCGCAGGCTGCCGTACTTAAGAGGGGCTGAATCCTCATCCTTCCCTCCCTCCCTTCTGCTGCCGTAGTTACGGTAACTTAAGCTTGACTTTATTCTCCTTGCCGCTGCCTCTCCTTTGCCGCCTCTTCGCCTGCCGGCTGCACATTAATTGATTAGTTATGGGCGGAACGCCAGATTGGCAGCGATTAGTTCCGTCTCAGCGACGACCATGCCGTCGACGGGGTGGGAACAAAGAGCAAAATGGCAAGGTGGGAAATTCAAACTCAATGCAAATTATAAAATACTTTATGCGCGGCAGCTGCAAAACGACTCGGCGGCTTGCCGTGCAACCAGCATCTCATCATGTTTGATTTTTTTTTTTATTTTTTTGGAACCATTGCGGCAAGCTTTTGGTTCACCTGGGGTTATTTGAGCCGAGGTCTGCGCTGATTGGACGGCTGCCCGTGGGGGGGCCTTGAGCCAAGCGGCGTTGGCGTTCTCCTTCCTTGGGTTGGGTGCTCGCGCGGCTCGGCGCCGGATGATGTTTGCGCAGATCCCGATTCCTCGAGGCTGTTTCCTCATTTACTGCTGAGGGAGGAACGCGCTTTAAATCTGAGCTGGCTCGTCTCATGAAAGTAGTTTAGTGGCCCAATATTAGATGGTTAAAGGGGGGTGGGAGAGAGCCAAATGTGTGTATGTGAAACCTTTGTTTAAACTTCATTGAGACGAACACAATTTTGTGCATCTAAAGTTGAACATAGTTTCCACCAATGGCGATATCTAGCAAAGACGTTCAACAAAGCCGTTTCTGCCATTATACCTACTTACTTAAAAGTCTTACATGATTTTTAAAGTTCCACATTCTGCCGGAAACGTGGACTCCGCGCGGCAGCCATTCGACGCGACCGAGAGCCTTGTGTAATTAAGGTGCAGCCTCTTATTTACACAGAAAAAGAAAAAACAAACGCCTGGGTTTCCTGCCACAGTGGGGTCCATGTTGAGATATTCCATATGTGCTGCATTCATAATATCGTGCCTTCTCGCGGCACCCGAAAGCGCTTGGCGTTGCCGCATATACTCGCTGGCGACCGACGCCGTCCCGACCTGCTCGTCCAGAGTCCAGCACCTCACTTTTTTTGCAGGAGCAGGTGATCGGACCCGTAAACTTTGCATGACGAGACATCTGCTCGGGCACCCGAGGGTCACGGTCACGTGACAGCGGCGCCCCGGTGATTCAAAACGCTACAACTTCCCTCAGAAGGACTCACTCACGCCGCTCTGGGTCCAGGTTCTGGATGATCAAACCGTCCCGCCGGCGTCCCACACTTGCATCCAGGACCTTCTGTGTGGAACTTAAGCTCCTGCCGGGGAGCCCTCCATCTGTTTCTCTCGACTTGTAAAATGAGACACATCCAAAAATCTCCTTTTTTAGTGAGGAGGATGATGAGATCATTATCACGCCGGATAATGTAATAATCGACTTTTCTGTCTGGAACATGATCTGCCGCAGTTTTGCCTCACTGCAATTGTCAGTGCTCGGGATGTGGGATGTTTCGCGGGTGTCTTTCGTCACTCGTCCGCCACAGCCCCGGCGTGTCAGGGTTTGTTTTGTTTTTTTACACGTGAACGCCTGATTTGAGGAGTCCAAATTGAACATGTTGTCGCTTTCTGGAAAAAAAATTAGCGGACTATTACGGCACGTGCAAACGCGGTCGGTTGCAGCTGTTGACCGGGGCCGCTCTTCCGAGCGATAAGGCAGCGACCCACCGGTTGACCGGTCGGGTCGGCTGCACCCCGTTTGGGCTGCTGAGGCGCGTCGCTGGTCTCGGCTGGTCCCAGCTGGTCCCGGCTGGGTGCCTGGACTGCAGGACATCTCGGCAGGAGCTGCCCCTCCTGGCCCTCGCTGCTCGCTAATTTGCTGTTCCCCAAAAAAAAAAAAACCCAGAGAGAAAATTACTGCGATGCCTCGCGCAAAAAATAGAATAATGTGTTTCGTAACAGTCTAATGTCAAACATAGCCGCTCCGCTTGTGTTGTTTTTCAGTGCTGCTATTTAAACTTTGGTTTCTTCTCCGCTGCTCGCCGGCGCTCCACCATAGCAGCTCTTCCATCATCACTGGTGGGAGTGTGCAGCCAATTCGAGAAAAGGCAAAATTGCCCCAGAGAGCTCTGCTACTCGTTTGTCTGAGGAACCCAGAGCTTTTCTGTGGGTGTGCCCCCTCTATTTTGCTCCACTCGGGGACTCGGCTGTAATTGCTTGTTTAAGGATAATAACAAGGGAAGACTCTCGGAGGAGGCCCCACGCCGCAATCACCAGCCTTGAGGCGAGCACCGCCACCGCAGTGCAGCGCGGCGGAGGAGTGGAAGACGAGGGGGGATGGAGAGAAACCCGGGGAATGGAGAGAGAGAGACAGAGAGAGAGAGAGACAGAGAGAGAGACAGATTGGGTGGTAATTAAGGGCTTATTTTTCCTAGCGGCTGAAGAGCATCTGCACAGCTCTCACCTGCTCAGAAGGGATTGTGCCGCTGTTTGTGTGCGCGCGTGTGCGCGTGAACACACACATATGTGCTTGCCTGTGCATTTTCCCCAGTGGATCTGTGCCGGCGAGAGTGTGTGTGTGTGTGTGTGTGTGTGTGTGTGTGTGTGTGTGTGTGTGTGTGTGTGTGTGTGTGTGTGTGTGTGTGTGTTTTAATGTAATGCAGGGACGGCAGCCAGCGCAGGCAGCGGCAGGCAGCTCCGTCAGACACGCGGAGGTAATTAAATTAGGGGTGGCACTCCAGCAACCTGCAGGCTGAACGAGGCATGGGGGGATTTTATGGTGATCCCCGGGACTCATTGTTTCCCCTTCTCTCGGAGAACACAGCGTAAGCCTGCTTTACCCAGCGGGCCCCCGCAACATATCGCAGCAGTGCAGCACGGGAAGACAGACCTTCATAAGCGCTCGCGATCGCTGTTACATTGAAATTCATACATGTAAGCCATCTGCTTACAGTCGCAATAACAAACATTATCAGCTGTGCGGTATTGACGGTGACCCAGACAGCGGAAGTGCTGCTGCCTGACTGGAGCTCACCTTGAGAGCAGGCTTCAACAGGAACGCATGGAAGAAACAAGGCCTTCACACCACAAAATGCCCTGTTTGCCCGCACACAGTTTTCTTCCCACTGGCCTCCTCCAAATCTCGTGATCTTCGGACAAACCTCAAGATGAGCTGGAGCCTACGAAACCCCCCCGTGGAGATTGTTTCCTCCAACTTACGCGGCCATGAAAGAGCAGAATGCTTACCGGTGACTGATCACTGGGGTGCTAATGACGGAGCGTAGATTGAACATGAATTATGTATCACGAACCAGTTGAAGAATGTTTGTAGCATTCATCAGTGCTTTGATGCTTCCTGCAGCCACAGTCACCGCAGGGTTCTCACGTCACAGTCCTAAGTAGTCCAGAGTTTGTCCTCTCAGAAATGTTCAGAGGCGGAAGCCCCGCCCCTACGTGCACGAGTAGGTAGTTTCCTCTCGGCAGTCTAGTTCAGTTCTGGTCAGTCTGCTCTACATGAGAACAGTAAAACCCTAAAACTGGTTTGCGCTTCCGTCGCGGCCCACGCTCTTATGTGGTAGATGAGGATCGCTGCGTACTGGATGGTGCCAGATCAGCGTGCTAGGTACGGCAACAGCAGGTTTACCAAAACCAGGACGGTACCGTATGGCTCCTTTGGTGCCATTCACAACTATTTTGCTATCAAAGTGCAAAAAGTTGTGTCACGTACTATCTCTGCACGGTTAGTCCCTCCAAAGATGGATGATGGATGTTCCTGGATCCGGCCTTTGAGCAAAAGCTAACGCGCGTTATTGTGCTGCGAAAGATTGATAACCACGATCATGGCGGCACGTGATGCACGTCTTGAACATGGCGGACGGTTTTCCTGGGTGGAGCCCAGCTGTTTCCTGCTGCACATCTGTTGGGTGGCTACGCTGTTGCATCATGGTGCTGCTAGAGATGGTACGATATAATGTTCATCCTTTATCGCCTTCCAACATAAATGTATTTCTTTTTAATTAGGTGACCTGCAACTAGCGTGGCTTATGACGCCGCTGGCCAGCCGTCAGAGCAAGTACGGGGGTGGCCTACAGTAGAACCGGAGATGTGCCCTCGCTCAGTGGTGCAGGATCTTCCACTGCAGCAGACACGGCAGCTTTGACGCATATCGCAGCTGTTAAGGTGAAAAACAGGCGCGTCAGTTATCGATGAACTGATTATATGTTGGGCGGGATTTGCCTTCACCATATATTTGGGTCTTCAGTGAGACCCGTCTGCGCGTTGGTTTGTAAACGGGATAAACCTCCTAAAACCACCGCGAACGGAAACCAAAATACACCGATGCAAGGCGGGCATAATAACTGCAGCCCGCTGTTTCCGCCGTGAAAGTGACCACAAATGTGGTGCTTAAACCCACCAAGATTCATGTCATGTTTTTTTTTTTTTCTTTCAACACGGGAAACAGCTGAACCCGGTGTTGCTTCTCCCTTTCCCTCGTCTTTTCTTCATTACCTGTAAAACTACCGTTGACTGTCGCACTTTAGTGTGTTTTCCTAACATGGATTTACTCGGGTGTCTCCTGCTAGACTGAAAAAACAAACCCGAGCTTTCATAACTCCCACGGTGAATTATCTTATTACCCTCTTATTGCTTTGTGTAGGAACACATGCTTTCGGAATGGCCATCTGACAGAAGGTTGGACCAACAGGCAACGAGATGGATTTTACCAAGCAGACCTGATTAAGTACTAAATCTGAGTCAGCAGCCGCAGGAGTGATTACATGTTGGAATCAAGAGTTCAAGGTCGTGGCAGTTGGAACCGGTACTAAACATACTAAATTGAAAAAAATATCCGTGGAAAGTTTGACTTATTTCCAGCACAAATTCAATTCGAAGCCGATCGGGCGCAGTTTTATCCACTGCATCGTTTTGAGAGCGTGTGTTTGAACGACGCTGAGCTTTGGTGGTACGCCGGCCACCTTTTCAGTACTTTGTTTAGTTTCCCTCTGTGTCACTCAAAGTGCTGACTCCAAACATTTACAGTGAACAGACGCGCTTGAGCCCTTGGAGGTCCCTCACAGATGGGCCCGAGGTTCTGCTGTGTGTCGCTCTGACAGCTGTTCTGGAGTCAATGCAACAATAGTCGGGGCTGGAGCCCAGGAGAAGGCCTCCACTGTAAAGCCCAGTAAGATTGATGGCCTGTTTGTGACGGCAGTTTGGCCCGATTTCAACATTTTAGCACAAAAGAGGGTGGAATGTACGAGTATAAATGGGGGAACCTACGAGAACGTTGCGAAACATCATTATTTTGATGTTTAGTTTGTAAGCTCTTCGCCGCTTTCAGGTTTCTTGAGTGGTCATGGATGAGTTTTTGCTTTGAATTATGTTCTAATGAATGTTATGGCTCTAAAACAATGACACCATCAGCCAATATGGGCTTTCCTATAACTGTGAGGTTCAGCGCGACGTAGATGTTGTCGTTTTTCACGGTCCCCAAAATGTACAAACGACGGTCTGTGCAGACTGAGCATGTTCTCATCCCCTCTCCATTCTAATAGCATTGTTTGCTCACACTAGAACCTCAACAGAACCCTCCCGACGAAGGTGAAATCACTGCCTCAAAATAAAAGCACCACACTTGAGTTGCTAATGAGACTTTTTCATCGGAAAGACCCATGATTGTTGTCCATCTTCTGTTGTTAGCTTGAAAATGCCTTAACTTTCCAAAGAGGCTTTAGTTGAAGGCTAATATGTAGCCAGGAGGATGTAGCATGGATAAAGCCCTGTGAGCACGTCCGCAGGCCGCACATTCACGTGCGGACAGCGGGAGCGGACGCTCTGCAGTCTTACCTTCACTATTCAATTCAATTAAAAGCGGCTCGGTGGCAGGAAACCTCAATTTACCGCACGTCCCTGAAGGTGACGCTAATGCCGCAGCTAGCAGCCGGGAGATAAAGCGGTCCCATGTTGACGCATAAATCTTGCCCATTGGCACATTGTCGCACGGACGCTCCTTGTTCGGGTTTTACAGAACCCGAGGTAGAATGTAAGATTGAGAAAGTAATTAGATTTTAGCTGAGTAACAGAGAACTTGGGGATAACCAACGAGTAGGTGTGTCTTGTGAGACATCTTTGCGTTGAGGTGACGATGTCGGTGTTTGGACCGTAGGACAGGCTGTGAGCGCTGGGTGCCGCGGAGATCCTAAGGCAAAAATAGACTCATCTATTTTTATTTTTTTTCCACATGAGCTGTGCAAGACTCTCCTCGCCCAAAATGGGTCAGTTTATAATTATCTTTGATGAATAGCCATTCTGTGTATCAGCTGCTTTGTATCAAACAGCACTTCCTGTCGGCGGTTGCACGGCACCTTCGTCCCGTTTGTTAGCTTACCAGTAGCGCACAAAATGAAGACGCCGTCCTGAATCAAAGACTCCTGCATCTTGCTTTGACTGGAATGAATTAAACCATCTTACACTGTCGTCACGGGTGTATTTTTTTGGGGAAAAGGTACATTCTGCTTCAGTGGGGTCAGAGCGTAAAAAAAGAAATAACAACAAAAAGAAAGCGGTCTTCATCTGATTTTTGGAGGTCCGGTCGGATTTGGTTCCTGCGATTAAGACATTGAGGCGTAACCTTTGTTGTCAGGTTAGCAAATAAATAAAGCCCCCGCGGTCACAAATATGAAACTTGGAGAGAGGAAAAAAAAGTCCAACATTAATTTGATAATGCTAAGAACGATTTAACGGTGTTGGGGACCTGCAAGGTCATGTTTGAGGAGCTTTGCTTCAGTGTCTGAGGAGCTGGAAGGAGGACTGCATCTCGAGGAGCTGAATCAGGTCAGCCGGGCTCGGCTACGTGACTGGAGGACGTTTGGCCCCTCACCCGAGCGGGTTTCATCAGTTCATGCTGTTCCCAAGACCAGAGCTGGCTAGAGGGCAGCAGCCAGCCTGACTTGGGTGAGGGGCGAAATGTCTCCCAGACGCACAACCAGTCCAGTCGACCTCATTCAGGTCTTTGAGATACCTGGACGAATGGGAATATCCAGAAACAAGTAGAACCGCAGCAGATTTCCGCGTGTGATGATGTGCCTGGTGCGCTTGTTGTTGGCCATCCGAGCGCGGCCGTTGGCGGAGCCGCCCGCCCGCCCGCCCGCGCACGCCACCGCCTCCTCCATGGTAAATAAATGAGATGTACAATTTGGTCCAAGTGTCACAGCACACTTGCGGTTAAATGAGGGGGACTGAACAAAAGGGTTCTGCTCATGGTGGCGGGGGCCTCCCCTCCCAACCCCCTCCTGCCTGCGGCCTCCCTCCCCCCAGCCCTTGAGGCCATGTTATCAGAACCCCTCGCCAGGGGGTTGATCCCACCGCTGCTGCTGTCACTGGCCAGTCAAGCAGGTGTATTCTTGCACTTGTCTCGCTTTGCCTTGATCTATATTCCCCCTGCCACGGCGGCCCCTCCGCCGCCCCCCCGCGCTCCTACTCCCCCGCCATCGCTGAATACACACAGAGGTCCTATTAATCCCATTATGCAAATGAAAGTTATAAATCGTGGAGGGCTTTCTGCCCCCCACCCCGCCCCCGACCCCCTCGTCTCCTCTCATTCCTCCACGTTCTCACCATGCCACCGCCACGCTGACTTCTCCTGCTACTTAATTAAGCGAGAGCAGCAGGCTCCTCACCAGCAGGCGCAGGAGGAACCCGTGCCAAATGGGTTGTTGGGTGGCAGAAAAAGAGGCGCGGGGCCGGGGCATTTTCAGCTGGCGCTGACAGATTGGCATCCAACATGGCGGTGACCCAGACAAGGACAATTGGCAGGGAGGCTGCAAGGCCCAAACCCCCAGTGGATAGATGGATGGATGGATGGATGGATGGAAGGAATGAATGAATGTCAAAGGCACCATCAGAAACGATCTCTCTCCTCTCTTGGATGTCTCTCATTTGGTCTCTCAGCGTGCAGCCGTGGCGAAGAAAGTAGAGGCTCCTAATTTATTTATTTTCAATGCTAATCATTGCATTGCCTCATGGAATTCTCGGAGCTTCTGTTTTCGTTCAATCCACGGTGTGCTAACTCCAGTCACCGCGGTGATACACAAAGGCCATTTGCTATAATAAATGTTAGGGAAAACCTGAGAGCCCCGTCATTAATAGTTTAATCGGAGGGATAAAATGAAGATTCGGGGAGGACATTTTTTTCATGGAATGTAGTGTGCTAACTAAAAGAAAGACACAAGTGCTTAAATGAATCCACTGGTGGATATAATTTGATTTGGATGGGTTTGAAAAGATTCCGCACGGTTCACAACACATGAGAGCGCAACGGTTTTCTCCAGAAGGCCACACCGACTTAGCTGAGGCAACAGAGGGGCACTCGTTGGGCAATTTATTTGAGAACTCACAACGCTGAATTATGTTAAGCCGCGCGTGGACATGACAGAGTCCTTTCCAATAGGCCACTGGATTTGGCTGCAACTTTTTACCCTTGAAGCTCAAAATTGTTTTGCGGACTCAAAACACTTCGCCCACCCTTCCACCGACATGGTGCTGAATAGATAATGGCTGAATTTTCATTTTTGAGGTCACCGCAACCTCATAAAAGTTTTTTTTTTTGGGGCTGCACAGCTTTCTCGCTCTGTCTCTCTGTGTTGATTATGACAACATTTCGCCAAAATGATATGAATAACGAGCATTTTGTATTCATGAGCGTCGAGCGGCAACTTCGCTGACCCGTATCGTTACACTACATCGAGCCGGGTTGGTCCCAGCAGAGCAAAGTCCGCTGGATGGAGGCCGGTTAAGGTCTCAACTCGTTACAGAGTGTTAGGATGAGGCTTGATGCTTTATAGATTCTTGAAATGAGCCGCAACCCGACTGAGAGGACGACTGCTTTGCAAATTTGAAACTCTTACTGCTCGTGCGGCGGCACGGCAGTCACCTGAGCTGAGAGGACACTTCCAGCTATGAAGCAACAAAAGAAGAAGAAGGAAAAAACCCCTGCAGGTCGTCGTGATTCGGTTTCATCCATATTCGCAATGAATCGAGCCACATCGGTTCTGTAATTCTTCTGTTTGCAATCCTCAGCCGTCTGTCGGGCGCCCGCGCCCCTCAGTTGTTATTGAGACGTCAGCGCGGCGTCTCCTTGACATGTGTCTTCTGTCGAGCTGTGACTTTTAAGCCCACGCAAGATCTGGGGGCTCATCAGAGGCGGTTAAAAATATAGATATGGAACGCACAAAGAGCTGTTTTCACGCGTACCTGAGCGAGCGGAGGGAACCACGCGAGTCAGCCGCCGCCGCCGCCGCCGCCACGTTTTGTAGTGAAAATCACAGTGACGCAGATCAATGAGGTCAAATTCACTCTGGTTCTCTTCTCCCACTTCACAGCTCTTGTTTTACCAATAAATCACAGACTTAATGCTTTTAACATCCTATATTTTTTGGACCAAATTTCCTGCACAATAACATTTAGCTGCAGTCTAGACATGTCGAGCGCGGCATGTACAGACACTCTGCCTTTATTTATAGGTCATAAAAAATTACTTATGGACCTGAAATCATAATGCCGTTCTGTTTGAATGCGAAAGTAATTGAATATAAAGTGTCAGAAATTACAGAAGCAGACGTCACGCAGAATTTATATGCTGGTCAACATCATGATGGCTGCCAGTTCGGTGTGCAATGGTGCGTGTATTCGACCGTCGCGGCAGGGATGTCATGGTTCGGTGCGACCGATACAACGGAATGTCAGTCAAAGGCGGCAGTACCCACAGTCCAGTCCAGGTGGCGGTAAAGCCAACAGCAGAAGAGGATGAAGCAAGACCCAAGAAGCAGAACTACTCTGGTTTCACACAGGAGAGAAGAGAGAACCACCTGCCTCTTTTAAATCAGCTGGGGAAGCATAGCGGACCAGCGGCGTTACTGGGACTAATATATTTATACAGGTATGGGCCCGTGTGCAGTAGTGGAGGACATGTATGCAGTAGTGGAGGACACGTATGCAGTAGTAGAGGACCCATAGGCGGTAGTAGAGGACCCGTAGGCGGTAGTAGAGGACATGTATGCAGTAGTCGAGGACACGTATGCAGTAGTAGAGGACCCGTAGGCGGTAGTAGAGGACCTGTATGTAGTAGTAGAGAAC
>CAAKHG010029834.1:1742-14134 GCA_901007715.1 Dactylopterus volitans
TAATGACATAGGATTTGAAAGCCCACTGAGGCAATGTGATTTGTGATTCTGGGCTGTGCAAATAAAATTAATTTGATTTAATTTACTACGTTTGATTGTTTCACTGATGAATTCACTTTATTTACATATATTTGTAATTTATTAATTAACAGCGTTATCTTACACTAGCCTGCATGTTGTTTATACTGTATATGTTTATAGATTTGGTAAATTATATGTACATGTGTGCATTTCTTTATCTCTTGTGGGGGAAAAAAGGACTTTGGCACAATGCTCCATTTAAACATACAAAATAATGCAACTGCACTGTCTTTCATCACTCTAGGAAACACATAAATAGAATTAAAACATGACAAAAGTGCGCCTGGATGGGCAAGTAAACCTCGTGGAGGAAGTTCAGTGTTTTCATCTCCAGCTGTTTCACCATCTCCTAGCATTCCTTTCCCCATTTAAGCGCTTTATCTGCCCAAGTGATGTTGTTTACGCTGGCAGATATTTTTAGAGCCTAAAAGGTGCCCATTCTGCTCCACGCAGCAGCTCATCCCTCATATCATTAAGCAGCTTCCCTCAAACAGAAGATTGTTGTGGCTTTGCATGCGCGTGCTCTTGTGCAAAGCTCTAGTGCTCTCTGGAGTTGGTTGCATTGTCTGTTCCTGACACCACGAGATAAAGTGCAATTCATTCAGTTCAGCAAAGCCAAGTTAGGGTGAAAACCCCTTTTGTCTCCATGCAGCATCATTAAAACTGAAATAAGGAGGTAAATTATCACTCAATTGATTAATAATTAATTAACTGGGTAAAACTATTTTAGCAGGTTTTGGAAATCACACATCCCAATTGCATTGCAACTCATTATTCCCACGTTACACAGACATACACAGTCTGCAAGGCACATGGGCTGCATGAGCTCACTGTGATTTTCCACTTCTGCAAGGTCAATGATATGCCATCTTCACAAACAACAGAGATCTACAATTGCCCAATCACACAAGAGGGTGATGTTTCAGCGCTCATCAATGATAACATTTTTACATTGCGGACACTAAATGCAAATAGACCTACCGTGAAGCAAAACTTACTAGTGGAATCCTTATCTAATGTACGGCAATGAAATCCTTCTTTCATTGATGCCAATTCAGAAGAAACTCATATGGAGCATGCATAATGAGGAGGGATGAGATGTGAGTATTTATTCTGCAGGTGTACAATAATAAACCAATTTCTTGTGTAATTACACAGAGGAGGTCAGGGCTCTCATCCCTCCAGCCTGCCTCATCAGTAGATTAAAAAAGCTCTTTCTTCCCCAGTCCTGCTGACACACTGGCACACAGATGGAGAGGTGCTGACCACACAGCAGGAGAGAACATTTGGTTTAACATCAGCCAGCATACCTGACCGAAGAAATGTCTGGGGGAGACATAGGCCAGGTCCTTATGAGTATGTGATATCTTCAAGACAAAAATAAGAATGGGGGGGGGGGCAATGCATTAAATGAAATTTTCATATGACAAATCCTCCACAATCTAAGTAATGGCTGAACATGAAAGGAGTGGGATGGTTTTTATCGTGACGTAATTTTTGATTTCGCAAAGAGAAAACAGTAGGGTACCTCGTGATTAAATGTCAAAACAAGCTTTTGTGGCATTAAGTTGGCTAATCTATATGACAGAGAGATGAATTGCTTTGTGGCGAGCGAGCGGAGGAGGGCAGGGGTAGAAGGGCGGCAGATCGAGGGCGGGGTTTGGCTCAAAGCACAAAGGGAGCTACAAGAAGATATAGCGATGGCGCTCCAGTGCTTCACCCAGGCAGGAGGCCATGAAAGGGGTGGGGAGAGGAAGGTCGCATGGTGATGAGGAGCCGCCGTCAACCCTCCAAACACACGTGCAAACATATGCACAATCACTCTCACGTAAGCTAATTTGAACTTGCCATAAATCACTGTCATTGCCTGCGATTTGACTGGCTGTGAGTGGCAGTCCGTTTTTTGCAACTTCTGATCTTCTGCCACATGTCAGTTTTATCGGACTCTCGATCTGCCTGGTCAACATTTATTTACACGAGCACCCCTGAGAGGAGTTAAATTCACACAAATGAGAGGCATGGCAAAGACACTTTTACAAGCATCCTCTGTCTTCTCCTATTTCATCCTTTACAGCCCCCTGGGTTCCTCTTTTACATTAAAGTCTCATTCAGAAGCCTGCCATTGTAATGGCAGTACAATACACCATGACGATTTTAGAATTTAACCAGGTGGAAATTATCATCAGCCGTCAAGGGCTTTTTATCTACACTGAGGCAGTCTATAAAGTAAATATTACATGTAATGAACAGTCACCTGTCTTGAATTTATTTTATTGTGTGTTCAATCTCCTCTTGTTTGTGCTGACTTTTTCTTTTCTCAGCACACTTCATATTGTGTTTGTAAATCTTTTACAGTGGCCCCCAAGGTCAATTGCAGTCTCCCCATATGAATGAGACTGTGGAAAAAATAAATGATTTCCTAACAAAGCTTCAACTCTTTCCAATTAATTCCAGACAAACAGACAAAAGCAAGTCATTTCAATTGATCCGAAAAGCTATTTTGTAACAGGGGGGCTTTTGTAGTGTGTTGCCTGGTGACGCTGGTGTGCTGTGGGGGAGGGGCGGGAGCCCTGACTAGGTCCACTGTACCAGCCATGTCATTCATCCCAATGATGAAAAGCTTGCTGAACCTAAGCTAATGAGGAGGTCCTAGAGAAACCGAGAACAGAAAGAGAGGGGCAGAGAGAGAAACTGGCCATCAAAGAGATAACATTTAGGGAAATAAAAGTGTTTCCTGGACCGACTGTCGATTTAAAGGGGCAACGGGGAGTCCATCCTACACCAGCCCCCGACAGCGAGCTCACACAAATGGTTGTCAAGCAAATAAAAAGTGAAATTTATGGAGGGAGGTAGTGTGGAAGGATAAGATGGACGCTTTATCCACTGGAAGGGCTATAAAAAGGCTTTGGTAATCACACCACCCATTGCATCACAGTGGTACAAGTCGGAGCTCTGTTGTGAGAGGGACTCTAACACAGCAAATTACCTCACAAACACAAAGAGCGCATCAACATTAACAAACACTTGAAACAGAAAAAGAAACAAACACTGGTTACTGATCTTTGTGAGGAAAGAACTTCTCACACTAAATAAAATACTTTATCCACAATAATCCATGTCCATTCCAGTGAGATCCTAAAAGATTAAGCTCTATATGGCCCGATATTAAAGACCTGAAAACTAATACCTGACAAACTGAAAATTGACAGATCATGAAAAAAACTTCCAGGAAAAGAAACCTCAGTAAATTGAAGGCTGAAAGGGGCAAGAAGGTGATTCATTTTCAGTGGCATCCATCAAGCAGAGCAAACATTATACGTACTGCCTAAAGGCAAAAAAATCAAAACAAAACAAAAAAAAATTAGTTTCATATAACAAAAAAAAAAAAATACAAGATTCCTTGATCAGACTTGGAGTAAACCAGTGCAGCTAAAAATGAACGACAAACGTCAAATCTTAGTGAAGTACCAACATTAGTGTAATGGAAACTGGCACTATTAGTAGCTAATGATGGGTATGGAGGCATTTTACAATCACAAGTACATATCTTGCGAGCCCCACTGAAGGCTCCCTGGAGGACCACCCTCAAAGCGATGACTTCTTGCTGCCTTGATAGAGGTGAGACTCCATTAAGTGGAGAGAGAGAAGCTGTGTTGTTATACTCGAGCTTTCGCTCATTCAAAGCCTCTCAATAAGACTGCTTAGCACACAAAAAGGTCTCAGGTCAGAATATATTTTTAAGTAATTGGTCAACTGCTGTCCAATGCAAGTTAAGCTGAAAAACTGGAGAAAAGTCTGCGGCAAAGCAAAGCCCAGCCAGAGTTGAATAATTTGACTGATGCTGAACTTGAACTATGACTGAAATTGGTGTGTCCCAATTGTGCAGCGGACCAAGTTAATGTACTGCAAAGATGAAATTGGTAGTCACGCTCTTAAATCGGAAGAGGTAAATTTGGTGAATGGCACATCCTAACTCTAATTTGTCGGAATTAAAATTTCACAATCTTAGATGTTACGATGAGGATCACCAGGACCATCATCTCACCCGCAACCGTTGCTCTAAATCTGTCATTCGCTGAAGTGCTCAAATAAGAATAGTCTTACAAGATTTAGGGCTTGCAAAGTGAGGTGAGGGTTGGATTATTGCATTGCAATGATCATCACTTGATTCATAACCCTTCCAGACATAAATGACAATGCTGCGGGACAAATCATCAGGATGACTCAGTCAAGTTCTTCACACAGTCCTCAAATGATAGCCACTAATCCAGGTAAATAAAAGCATGGAGCCACATTGATGACAATTATTCAGTAAAAGTGCTAGAGTAATGCCTACTCACTGACCTTTGAAACAAAAGCCCCTTTTGAGAAGCCTTTAAAGGTTGCACATGTTTGCAACTGAGCTGCAGTGACTTTTCCCTTTGGCCAATGAGACATTCTTGCTAACCTCCCTATACCCCACTGAGTGGAAAAACTGTATTGGCCACAACAGCACAGCAGTATGCTGTCTATACACAGCTCAGGAATCAACAGGCTTCTGTGAGCCTTTGTCCATCTCTGTATTACATGACATATAAAATAGAGCATTCAAAAAGTCTTAACTCAGCACAGTGTGGAACGGTACAGTGCCACTAAAGCCGCCGCTGCAACATCTCAGTGTGAGCACAATGAAATCTTCACATCCTTGGAGCTGTATTTGATTGAGTGAGCCAAACAAAAAAAAAAAAAAAATGCGCTGCATGTGTAAGCAGAAAAAGTGATATTAAGAGAACAAAGATGAGAGCCCTCGCTGCTGGCTGATCTTGAGGCTCAGCACACAGACACACACGCACAATCATCTCAAAATTAAAAGAAAATCATATCAGATATAGGAACAACATCAGTGTGTCACAAATCAAAACACAAAGAATTCGATTTGACCATAAACAGACATTTTGGCAAGCGTACCTGACCACCATGACTGATAGGAAACTAACAACAACATTTGGCTGAATGGACACAGCTCAGCACATCACAGGCAGAACGAGCAGGCTGGGCAAAGGAGACAGATATCTATTTTTACTTTTAGAAAGAAGTTTTCTCAACAAAAACTATATATATCTTACTTTATCAACCTCATTATCCCAAAAAAACTGCTTTATCTATCTAGGTTAGGTGCAAAATATGCCAAAAGGTGTTATGCAGTAAGAGAAACAAGCTTATTTGAATTTGAGAGGGAAGATAAATTACTATATGACAGGCATGTTATAAAGGAACCACTATAACAATGCTGAAAACGTCATGTGGAAGTAGCATGACTTCAGATAAGAAATATGGTGGCAGAGAAGCCAGAGGGGGAAAAAATACCTTGATGCCTTCACCAGTGAAGCTGCTGGGTTGCTTCAAGCTTATTGCACTCTTACAAAGCAGCTTGGAGAATCTCAGCATGAGCACTTGTTAATGCTGAACTGAAAGGCTTGAATTTCTAAGCAGCACTGTAGATGAGCATCAGGAAGTTCATTACTCTCAAAGAATTATATTAAAATATTCAAATGACTCCACAGCCAAGGATATTAAGTACATTACATGCACAGCAATACCCCAAAGACTGGGATTGGACTGAAATTTGATTACGGCGATAGGTTGTGTTTCAGTTACAGTTACAACTATAAAGAGAAAACAACTCACAACTTAATCAAACTTAAGTGGATGTGTAATATTTGCATTAATTATGGTGTCTTATTCTGACACAAGGGACTCCCTCCACTAACAGACATGCAAACTATTAAACTGGTATCTCAAGACAACACTTATTTCAAATGATTAATACTCAATATATCAACTAAAAGCAAAATTAGCCCTGTTAGTTGTATCATGTATCTGATGATTGAACACCCGAGTAAATACCCATCAATAAATCTGGTGCAGCAGTTCAAAGTGGTTCCTTAATTGGGTCTCCATAACTGCCTTCCATAAGCAAATGTAAACCTCACCATTCAGAACTCTCTAACAAAAGAAGAGACTTACTGGCTGCCTGGATACGAGCCTTACGGCTCACCACCATCCCAAAAGCATTCTGGGCCATACACTCGTAGTCTCCTTCATCAGATGTGTTGTCAGATTTGGTCTTGAGGAAGTAACCAATTAGAAGGGAGCCATTAATGAAGGTGGTGTGATGCTGGTCCTGAGTTAAAAGCATGCCGTTATGCCTCCATTGTGTCGTGATAGGGGGGATGCCATCCACCTGGCAGTGCAGCATGAGTGGCTGCTCCTGTACCGCGATGATGTCACTGGGCTCCAAGGTGAAGGAGAGCTCTGCCTCACATGTCACACCTAGAGGGAAACACACAGAGATGGCAATGTTGACTTTAACAACAAAGACGAAAAACAATACAAAAACACAACAACAAAAAAACTTCCCGATCAATACCAGCTTTTTCATTCCATGATTTGCTGCAGAAAACGCCATTTAAGCTCAGAGCAAACTAATCCCGATAAGTGCAGTTTTTTGTTGTTTTTTTAAAGGCAGCTAATCTAATCTGTCAAACAGTTTTCTCGAAGTACTAAACCGACCTCTCTTCATTAAGTTTTATAGAGCAGGACTTTGCAAACAAACATTGTTTACTTCTTGTAAATAAGACAAGTGACTGTGAGCCAAATCTATTCACTTGAGAATAGTTTTCTCGAACAAAGCATCTTAATTACTGTATGTACCATATCTTTAACCATTTTTCACGTTTTAGTATTCTGGCGATCTGCTATTACGTTACAGTACAGTCTCTAAAGTTGAAAACAAGATTTTATACCTAGTTGTGTACATATTACTCAGAAAAAGAAAAAAAAACATCCTTTGTACATAATCTACAGTGAAGCAATATTAACTCATCTATTCATTCCACTTCCATATTTACTCTCATCCACGATCACAAAGGATGGCAACAATTGTGACCTAGATAAGCATATCAGCCTTCACATCTAAACAGTCAGGAACAAGCCTTGTGTCACATCACCGATCGCAGCTCACCAGCTTGCCATCACAGAAAAAGCCTTGCCTGAGATACCTCCAAACTACGGTACAGTCACAAGGGATTTCAAGGTAATTCATACTTTATGGATTGAATGGAGGGTGTAGTACAACAAACACACACACACACACACACACGCGCGCGCGCGCACACGCTTTGTACACTTTGTGCGTGCTTCACCACTTAATCATGTCAGCATCTTTTTCATTATGATCACTGCATCCTCTTTTTCGTCTCCTCCATTTAACACTAAACTGTACTCTGACTTGAAAGGTCCAGAACAGTCAAATTAGTTTGGGGGGGATGTTGTCCACTTCATAAAGCTGTGAGGAGATCTGATCTTCGGTGTTTGTGGTTTCTGGAAGGTAAAGAGGGACTAGTGGGAGAACAATAAATAAGGGATATAAACAGCCTAACCTGACTTGGTACTATAAAAAAGAAGCTTAGTGGGCTCTCTTGGTATCATGTTTCAGCAGCTGATGGACTAAGCACTACCAGTCTCTGCCCCAGGCCCTGGAATCTGGTGGGAGGGGGGATAGGGGAGGTACAGCAGAGGGGGGCAGAGCACAGGGGTCAAAACGGTGAACCTCCGGCTTCATCCCTCAAATTCCAACCGAGAAAAACTTCCCCTTAGGTGCAGAGAAGGAATTTGTTGACAGTCCTCCATGAAGATCACATATGGAGTATCATGCAAAGAAACATTTCATCTCCCTCTCTTCTTCCTCCTCTCTATCCGCTCTTTATGCCCCCCTCCAACCCTCTTTTTTTCACACTCAACAAGCACAGTAACTAAAATGGCCAAGGGACCAGAGAGACATCAGTGCTACCACATGTGAAAAACAAGGGGGTGGTAGTGGAGAACAATTTAACCCTTAGCTGGCAGGCACTCTTCAAAATGATGCTGGCCACATTGCTCCATCTCTTTCAAACCACAGGTCATGATCATGTTTTCACACAGGAAGCAGCCAACGGGGGAAAAGCAGCATATTACAGTTTTTCTTTCTTTTTTTGTTATTTTAAGGATTGCTAACAAAAAGTGTCAGTCAACACTGAAGCCGCTTTTTCAAGACTCCTCATACAGTGTGCTGCAGCAACATGCACCTTGGTCAGGCAGTTAATCTCACCTTCAAAAGTCACTCAAGCCACCCAAACACATCATATTCATCTCAAAATCCTCTTGACAATGTCTTAACAATGGCAAAAAATTCCCATTCAAAAGCATACATTGTCACTTATAATGCACTGACAAAATAGAACAATACAAAATGATTAACTTTTATCTTTATGTCGGAGTGATTTTTCACATTGGTCTCTATTTTACTATAGAATGAGAACACATTTTCACCTGATTGTCTTAAAGTACTGACTTCAATATATTTACTGTATCTTACATATAATAATAACAATAATGCCCAATAATAGCCATTTCTTGCAGAAAATACATGGAATGCGGAATTAAATTACTAAAGAAATGTTGAAAACTGCTGCCATAATGAACAAAAGGTAGAAAAGGACTTACCGCTAATGCTTAAGAAAGCTTAATATGTTCAAAATATAAAAGCAGAAGAAACTATCTAGTTTGCATTTATGTCATGGCGGTATGACATCATCCTATGGCGTGTCATATAAGAGTTTATTTCTATATGGTTACCATGGTGCCTGAGTTATCAAAGCAAAAAATTATATTATTCCTCTTCATTTGACAGCTCTGATAACATAAAATGATTGCTCTCATAAAGTGAGAGCATTCACGACTGAGAACAATAATCATAGAACATCAACAGTATGTATTGTATTGCCAGTCATAGTGATGAGACGTTCCAGTCCGCCCTCTCTTCTGCATTTGGCCACAAGTCTTCATCACCACCACATGTAATGTGTTCTCTGAAAGCATCTTGTGGAATGTCTCAGCCAGCCTTGCCACTCCTCTTTCCCCACCAACCTGTTCTCCTCCAGATCATTCCAAAAGATGTTCCTTTTTATCTGTTTGGTGTAACAGAGTGTAACAGGACACCTGTGTGGACATTCAGCTGAAACTACATTCAGCTGTTTTTTCCATTTTATCTTATTTCGTAAATAATCAATATGGTTACTGCAGAAATCCAAGAAATGTGCCATCACTCTGCTTGGACCGTGTTTTAAACATTTCTGAAAATAGTGTCTTAGCATTTGAAAAATGTGCTCCGAATAGACAGTATAGTGCTTTGCAAGTGGCGGGGTGTGATGAAGAAAACATTTTGTGGTCAGGGAATGAATTTTGTATGAAAGCAGTGAAAAATGGCTGACCGGTGAACTCCTTCGCTGGCTGTGTGAAGGCGTTTGACAGTGTGACCTCAGCTTTGGACCGATGCATGTAGCCAATCAATCGAAAAAAGAACTGTGACAACCCGCAAGTCAGTAATTAATTATCAAATGTAAGAATTATCTGATGGACAAATCCAAGACCGGTTGAGTGTGTGAATCGGGACGCTTTCGAAGCTGTAGCGTGACACCAGATGGTCGAGCCTTGCCACCAACCATGATAATAAAAGTTCAGTGCTTTAGGACGTCATCGATTAGTTGATTAAACGGCGTTACTGTGTGTACTTCCATTTGACTTGAACTGATCAGCGTCTTCCATTAGCTGGCTTTCCTAATGAAGAAAGTCTTGCTGCATGAGAACAAGATAACTAGCGGTGCAGAAACGGTGTTTTGGACACAGGATTTAACCACAAGACAGACCTAATGAGACAAAGGAGATAAGAGGACAAAAGAAGCGGAGGACGGCTGGATTTTTTTGCTCTTTGTGCCGGAACGCCTAAGGTCATCTGTGAATGCTGAGCGTGCAGAGAAAGTGGAGAGCGCACAGAGGCGAACACATGCTCGCAGACATGACTTTGTGAATGCATGTATTTTCAGGGTTTGATGCAGGCATGGTTTGATGCAGGCATGGTGATGCGCGCGCGCACACACACACACACACCCACACACACCGACAACAAACTAATGATCTTTGGTGTAGGGTTACCAAGCAAGACCGATGGCGAGTGATGGCTACGTGTGTCGCATGCAGCGGCTTACTATTGACAGATGTGGCCGACTGACACAAAGGTTTACTGCAGGAACAGTCCAGCTCAGCTAACCCGCACCAGCCTCACTGACATAGCTAAGTGCCCTTAGGACACGCCACCACAGGCAGTTTAAGGACGATATTGCTGAATGAAGGAGGACCGGGATTTGAACTGAAACCGGTATATGTTGCTGAGTCGGATCTGTCCTTGGCGCATCAGCATCCATCTGCTGCAGCTCAATGGCCAAACATTTGACACGCACGAGGAGGCATGCTTTTCATATCAGAGAAAGATTTTAAGGGTGCTCGTCATTGAGCGCTGAAAAGTGAAGGGAAAGTTTGCTCCTGCATGTGTTTTCCAGCATTCACAGGCAAAGTATTTGTGTGTTTTTGTTTAAATCAAATCAATATCTATCTACATTAGGATATATACATATGTATCTTTAAATACCTGATTAAAAACAATATATTTCTTCTTTTTCTGGGGGACGAATACATGCAGCTTTAACACTTCCCTCCTAAAGGCTTTGTGCTTGATAAATATTTAATCAACATTCCAATATTCTAACCACCTTAATATTCATGGTCGTTTCAAACACTCTTGTATTCACAAATAAATGACAATGAGTGAGAAATACTCCATGTGTTGGCACGATGGTATTGCACAATTCCACCCCGCTAACTGTGTCACTTGGGTTAAAATATAACATTTTCAAAGGACTGATGTTTTTTTTTTTTTAACAGTGATGACGTAAATTGAAAACCCTCCATATCTCACGTCAGTGTGCTGTGACTCATGCTGTCGCTTCAAGCGTGGAGGACTCAGCTTCATCCGACTGCTCAAAGCAAAACATTAACTTTTGATCAGCACAAATTGTCTCATATTCTGGAAGATCTATCCAGATCTTAAACTCTTCAGCTCAGACATCTAATGCCGATCATCAGCTTATAGCTTCTTTTAGCTTTATCAGCTCTGCTTGAACGTCATAAAAAAAAAAAAAGTGTCTGAACTGATTCTAATCTCTAAAACAGACAGGCACTTGAAAGAGCTTCATTTCTTTAATGCGATGGGTAGATTGGAATTACATCTATCTCAGAGCCATGTTTCTGAAGTTTTTGTTCCCCAGTGCTCTGACTGAACATGCTATGAGCCACAAGCCTTTATGATTCCAGCGAGGGCCCTTGTGGGTCCCTGCGTGGTATTCTTTACAAATATTCAATACTCTCTCTTGCCTTTGAGTTATGGGGCCTCACATAGAGAGAGAAACTGTCTATCAGGGCGAACAAAGGGACGGAAAAAACATTTGAAAAGGAGGAGAGGGACAGTCTTGACATTTAATCTCTACAAATATTCTCCCCAGCAGGCAATAAACACGCTCTTTTAATCTATTCAGAGCATTAACTACTGTCACTTCAGCCGGACTGGTGGGCTGAGCAGCCTGACCTGCCAACATCTCTGCACTTCAGAGGTCCCCTGATATCAAGTGAAATACTTAGGAGATGAATGCAACAGTTAACCAACATTTCAGAAAGCTCTGATGATCAGACAATTGATTGGCAGAAAATTTATCGGCGCCAAATTTCAACAAGAAAGAAAACTGCCGAAAGTCCACGGCTCCATTGCTCAAATATGATGGTTTTACATGTTTGCTATAACAGTACAGGGAATATGTTTAGGGGTTTAAGAGTGCTGAATATTGGTGGTAGAAGGGGGTGTGGGGGGGGGTATTTCACATAAATCCCTCGTTTACTGAAGAACAAATGGTTAACTGCGACAATAATGAGCATATTAACTGATACTTAACTGTCTCAATAGCGTGTTTAACACAGCTTTGGCAGCTGGAGTAATACCGTTTGGTTCCCGCTACTCCTTTAAGAGCTCTATTCGTAATATGGGGAGATCATGTGATTAACAATAACACGGCAACAGTGTTTGTACTTCAGCTGTCCCGCTGTCATGAGGCAAAACCGAAACACCGGACGAACACGCCGACGCAACGATGCAAAAAAAAAGAAAAAAAAACTGACTTTGGAAATACAATACTAATGCAATACAATACTGCGACATTTCCACGGGTAAAAACACTTGTGGGGGGAAAAAAACGCATAAACTTTGCCGACTGCGTTGCACGTGGCTGCTGCGCACCACCACGGTGCGCCTGCCTGGACATCCCAAATCTCCCAAAAAGCCATGTTCAGCCTTGGGGTGTGTGTGTGTGTGTGTGTGTGTGTGTGTGTGTGTGTGTGAGGGGGGGGGG
>CAAKHG010029842.1:7580-21857 GCA_901007715.1 Dactylopterus volitans
GGGGGGGCGGAAGGGGGGGGGGGGGCGCGGGGGGGGGGGGGGGGGGGGGGGGGGGGGGGGGGGGAAGCGGACAGACGCTGACAGGTAGATTAACGCCGTCCCACAGGCTGTCTGACTTCAAAGAGTAACATGATCATATTAATCATGGCTATTGATTGATGGCCACTCCGCTGCCTGACATCTCCATCATGCATCGCGCGCCGCCGCGCTACAAGCGAACGCCGCGGCTCCACTTCATCACAGCGTATCTCTCCCTCAGCTCGCTGCTCACTTATTCAGTCTTTCCGTAAAAAAAAAAAAAAAAATTAAATAAATAAATAAAATAATATGGCTTTTATGTACAGCGCGGTTACTCGCACATATGTGCGCGCGCAGCACACACGCGCGCGCGCGCTAGCACATTCAATCAATGTCCTTGTCAGCTTGTTGCTTATAAACAGACATCGGTTCTTGGTGAGCTCTGGGTGCGAGCCTGTAGAAAACAATCTTTTCAGCTACACACGGTGACATTAAGATCACTTGACAACAGCACACAAATACTCCCACGAGGCAGAACATGAAAACACATTTGCATCGACTCAACCGCTCGGCTGTAATACCTCTGAAAGCTTTAGGGCCCTGCTGGGAGGCAGGAGGTTTGAGTGCTCAGTGTAGGTTTGACATAATGACCTTGTTTATTTGATGGTTTCAAACAATCGCACCGAAAACAGTTGGGAAATAATTCATATTCCGAGAGCCGCCAACGGTGTTAAAATATGCATCATCTCCCCCCTGAAAAAATTTTTGCCCACACTTGGCTTTTCTTCTGCACCGATGCAGCGGCGGCAGGTAGTAACAATGCAGCACTGGAAGTTTTAATATTTAAAAGAGAAGAGCAGAGGCAAATATCTGCTTAAAACATATGCTGTTGGCGGGGAAAAATGCGCTAATACGCGAGCATTAAATTTTTTTTTCTGCCTTTACTTATCGGGCAGTAAACGTTGCAAAGTAAATGTTAACTGCAGCGCGTAACAGCTATGGAATACTGATGCATCTGCGTCTATAATGGCTCCCTATGGCTTTACTTTTACTATGCAATTTACGTTCGATTTACTGCGCGCTCCTGAGCCCACCCCTAGCATTAGCAACTCTTAGCACTTCCGCTAGCAGCGAGAAAACAGACCAATAACACGCACGCAAAACACCCGCCGGAAACATTTCGTTGTCTCCTGCATGTGTCAGGCAGCACTTACTGAGGCGAAAACCTGCACAAGAATGTGTATTCGGTTAGAATATGCTGCACCATTGAGTATTAATCTATTCTCTATGAAGGTTATACAATTAATATGCAATATATAATTAACTCCTTGTTCCTGTAAAATTAAACTAGAATGCCTATCTCTGGCAAGTCAATTCAGATGATCTCTTTTACCAGTTGTGTCTTTGTATCTGCACCATTTGTTCTCTGCTTAAAGGCAACTCTCTTTTTTCTTTTTTTCTCTCCACCCCTCAGGATGACAGCGAGTGCTACTGGCACTGAATAACACAGGCTTGAAGATGTTGTTTTTTGGGTTTTTTTTTTTTTTTTTTTTTTGCAAACAGATAGCCACAGATGGCAATAACCTGGCATTTAGTAGCTAGAAAATAGGACAACGCTCATTTAGCCTCCCCAATTCAAGCTCAAAATTTAAATAAAATACCACAGAAAATGGATAGCGTGCTCCCATTTCTTTTCGCAGTTATGCTGAGACGTTTTCCCAGAAAGGAGTAGCGGCTCAATTCGCGCGTCTGCATGAGCAGCCGAAGCCCGTCCGCTCCACTCGAATGGAAAGCTTTGTCATCTGCATCGCCGTGGGTGGCGTTCCAGCGGCCATGAGAAAAAAGTGCATAGTTTCACCTCGGCCGTGATCTTAACAATGGCAATGAAATGTAAGAAAATGCGAATAACTGTACTTGGGTGTGAAGCTTACTGTGAACTGCCATCAGTGACGATCACTGAATGTTTCATATTATACACCACTTTCATTTTACAGCTGGAGGGAACAGGCGCAGCACAATAGTTTGGGATTTTTGAATCACTCTCAGTTCATGTTATTGGGAGAAAAAATACATATATCACACCGCATGTGGACATTGTGCTCCAGTGTAATCATGGTGCAACGTATTAATGGAAATAGGAAATGTTCAGAGGAAATGTCCTGTTGAAGAGAGGAGAGCATCGCCACTGATCTGGGTTTGAAGGAAAAAAGATTAGAAAAACATCTTTTTCTTTTTTTTTTTTTTTCTTCACGAAGAATAATTTGTCTCATGCATCCTCTGATTAGGATTCAAGTGATGCCCTTGGCGGTGACTCCCATGAGAGAGGCTCCTGGGGATCTGGGCTAATCAGATCGCTTCGTTCTAAATTAGACCTCCAGGGAATAAAATGCCCAAACAAAGTGAAACATTAAGAGTGTTTCTCAACAAGGAGCCGTGATTGTCGCTGGAGTGTTGCTGGGTTTGGACCACCTCCACCGCACTTCGCCTCTCTCTTATCTCGGCCTGGAAATGTTTTTAGAACACTTTTGTGGCCCCCCCCCTCCGCACCCCCCGCGACCTGCCCCTAACCCCCTTCCCTCCACCCACGCCACCCTCGGCTCTGGAGGTCGGCAACAAGCGGCAGACCATCCAATCAGCCGCCTGTCACTTCTGAGGCCAATAAGGAAGAAATACAAAACTCTGCCCTCCTCAGTGCCACTGAACACACACACACACACACACACATACACACACAGAGTGAGAGAGAGAGAGAGCATGTGTGTGAGAGAGAGAGAGAGAGCTGGCAGCACTGCTATCTTAACTATCCACACTCAGGCAAAAAGGTGTAATTAGTTGCTACAAATTGCAGGATCCTGCGTCTAATTATGTATGAGTTTTTGCCCCTGAAAGAGGCTTACATTTTAAAGAGGGACTCGCTCTCGCAATGCATACATTAATGATGACCAAAAGTTACTTGCAAGAATTTATGCGGAACTTTGCTTTGGTATCTTTGCTATGCTAATCGCACGGGATTCCTGACAGCATGCAATTTGAATGAGGTGGCGGTGGTGAGCGTGAGGTGGGGCCCCGGCAATGCAAAGGGCCTTCAAACGCAGGATAAACTAACAAGGAAAGTTCATTATCTGCGATATTTAATGCGAATGAATTATATATGACAAGAGATTCTGTTGATTTTCGTTTTTTTTTCCGCTCTTCCAAACCAACAGTCGGTTTTCTTTTATCCGTTGCGGAAACTGCAGCACTGGCGTTGTGGCGGCGCAAGTTGAGGGAGAAGCAGCAGCAGCAGCAGCAGCAGCCGCAGCCGCAGCAGCCGCAGCCGCAGCAGCAGCAGCCGCAGCAGCCGCAGCCGCAGCCGCAGCAGCAGCAGCGGTTGCGTGAAACTTCCTTGTTCAAGACAGATGGCATTTTGATGGAATTAGCCGTTAAGATGGCGCCAGTCGCCCCAAAGATAAAATGAAATAAGTCACATGACTCTAGGAACCGTCACGTCCACGAATCCGGTCAGTGTCACCGATGTGGCTTTGTGGTTGAATTCATAATAGATTTATAGTAATGACAGTTGTTTTTTTTGTTGTTTTTTTACTTCATGCGGCTTTGGGCGTGGCGCCAGGTTTTATGGCGTCTGTTGCGTTTGTATGATGATTTGCCAAAAATGAAAATAATCAGCTGTTGATTGAACACTTGTGACATGACGTTGTTTCGTTCAGTTTTTTCGAATCAGGCCATGTAGCTGATTGGGAAGTCGGATGTTTTTCTGAGAGGTTCACTCACCAGTGCGGCAACCCCACATGTGGCTAATGGGAACAGAGGTGCCCACCCTTTTTTTTTTTTAACTTTTTTGAATAAACTTTGCAACAAGATGTCCTCTATCCTCCCCAGGAGAGCTCTTGCCTTAAAACAACCGGCAATGAATGAACTTCTAATGAGCCCATCTGACTCCACTCGGCGATGCGAGCTTTGTTTTTCAACTGCTAGGTCAGGCATCTAGATAACAGTCCAGCAGGAATTCCCGCTCGGCTAAACCCCAGTGAGGGTCTAATAAAGCTGTCATTCACAGTGATCCAATTACATCCCATAACCTTGATTTCCATTTCTTTACCTTGCTTAAAACTCTCGGGTGGTGGTAAGTGGGCTTGCATGTATATTTAGCTCCTTTCTGCCTCAGTGGTACTCAAACTGCTCCGCGGCGCCATGGCCTCATTCACCCATTCACACACACACGTGTTCATGCACTCATGGCAGAAGCTGCCACGCGAGGTGCCAACCTGCTCATCAGGTGCAATTAGGGGCTCATTATCTTGCTCAAGGACACTTTGACACGAGTCTCTGTCTTAGCCGGGGATCGACTGACGCTTGCCGTGGAGCTCTGCCTACCTGGGCACTTGTTTCCCAATTCCGTCAATAAGACTGACGCCGTCTTTGGGAGCGTTCTGGAGTATATTGGCTTCGATGGGGGTCTGCACTCACAATGTGTTGTTCCTCATTAGCCTTGTATGTTTTTAGCCACTTTATAGACGCAAGTCCAATAGTTTCACTCCTTTTAGCTCCCCCCACCGATTAAAAACATCTTTACAACAACTTAAGCTGTTAAATCGTATACCTGCTAGCCGCTAGTACTCGGCTGGCAGCCAGCAGTGGTCTCTCCAGAGCTGCATACTGCAGCGACATAATGAATGAAAGGTTCTATACGCGTGGATCTTTGCTGCTCTACACGCATCTTCCTCGAAATGTGACATAGCCTAAACCTAAACCACACCAAAACCATTCACATGGCCGCTGTTGTCTTTCTTTTTGTTGCTGCTCTCCAAGCTTGGAAATTGTTCACAGAGCAAACAATGAATATGAAACAACCACAAGTCATTGCTGTTATCTTAGATTCTGGTATTTAACACAGAGCACCCTTGTTAATACGTGTTTGCTGTTTTGTCGTGTGTTTCAATAAAAAATAAAAAAAAAAAAAAAAAGAAAATGGACTGCATTGTGAGGCTATTGACAAAAGAAGAATTTAATTTGAATATTCCTATCCCAAATATTTTAATTTCTAATATATTCATATTTTAATAAAACTTGGATTTTAAGTGAATTTGACTCATACTATTAAGTTCCGACTACTGTAATCTTAATCGACTTCACAATTGATTGCTAAATATAACTTAAAATGTTAAAGTCTGAACATTGTACATTTAGGTTGACTACACTCGAACAAATTAATTTTTCTCTTCTGTCAGTTACTAAACTAAATTCCAGGCAAATGATTTAAGTACAATCAACTCATCCGGGTTTAGAGTGTGAAACCGTGGTTGTGATGTCAAATGACTGGTTCCGGGTTCGCAGGATGGCGCGAAGCGATCTATTTCGGAGCGTAAGCGGGAGACGTAGTCGAACAAACTGCAGCTGCAGTGAACTTTTGCAAAAAATCGAACCCTTCGCCGGCCGATGCCTCACCACATTGGCATGCCGCCCGAAAACTTACCGGTCTCGTAGATCTGCAGCGACCGACTGCTGCGTTTCCATGTACAGCGGAGGACACGAAAATGTCTCAGAGGTTACAGGCTTAAACATTTGGGAAATTGGCCTTCCTGCTCCATGCATAATTTAAATCAGGACCGGGGTGAGGACAGATATAGTGAGGAAGATGAAAAGGTCCAGCAGCTTTCACATAGCCCTGGAAAAAAAAAAAAAGAAGAAGAAGAAGAAGAAGGAAAAAAAAAAAAGCTTAATCTCAAAGCTAACACTGGTTGTCAGCGACTGCTAGAGCACCTTGATCTTCATAATACTTGCCTTTTTTTCAGAATCAGTGGCTACGGCATTCTCTCCCCCAGGTGTTTGAGGGAAACCAGGTTTGATATGATAATTCTGCTGCTTGCCGCTCCACTCTGCCATATGCCTGACCTCTCTGTAGGGAGAGGAATGCAGCTGGCTCTTCTCACTATTAATCAGCCTGATGGGGGTGGTGGAGGTGGAGGTGGTGGTGGTGGTGGTGGTGGTGGTGGGATGTGGAGGCACTAGCTGTAGCAGGACGCTGGCCAACATTTGGATTCACACGTAACTTCTATGTGTGAGAAGAAAAAAAAAACAGCTGGTTCAGCATTTTTCTGTTCTCCTTCCTCGCTTTTTTCTTCTTCTTTTCTCTCCTGCCTTGTCTCCTCTCCCCCTTCTTTCCTTTGCTCATCTGCCCTTCCTCTTCCTTTTTAAATCATCTATCACCACTCAGCCCAAATGCACTCAGAGAGCAGCAGCGAGGCGCCCGGCGGGGCAAATCTATAGTGGGCAAAATATGAGGATATCAGGTCCAGCTGCTGTCTCCATCAATCAGCCTGCTCAGGTGAATCCAGGTGAAAGGTCTGATCCCTGATTGATTGACCTGTTCAATCCACTTCGCTCATGAGGGGGAGATGGAGATGAAGGAGACGAGACGGAGACCTTGAGGGAACTCGCATGTGCGCTGCAGCAAGCGAGTCCAACAGCATCGGTCTTATGAACAAGCGAGGAAATCCATATCGAAGAGAACAAAACAGTAATCAAATTAAACATTAAAGGAAATGAGGCTGTTAATTCCGTCCCCGCCTCTGCTAAAGCCTTATTTATCTGGGGATGCTAAGTTGGTTCCGCCGAGCTTCATAAAAGGCTAAACAGTGATGAGTGCTGAGGACAAGTTTGCTGAAACCTGCTATGAAGGACTCGCCACTGTGTCTATTTCTGCCAATATTGTGCTTTATGGCACAGATGTCAGCGGCATTGTTGGAATAGTCCAAAATCTAATACCCCGGCTTATAAGGTTGTTGTTGTGGTTTTTCGCTATTTCAGGCAGACCCCGCTCTGGAAGGAAGTCGTGTTTATTTTTCAAAGATAATGTAACATGACACACAGTTGGAGCACTTGAGATTGGATTAGTTCAAGTAGAGTTTGAAGTGGAATGGGCAAAGACGTGGTCAGCGCCAGCCCCGCCGCACGCTTTACAACCCTCTAACTATGTAAACTGCACAGCGCGTGGCACATCAACAGGCTCTCTGCTTACCTCTCTGATTTTTTTTTTTTTTTTTTTTTTTTTTCCGGCAGCCATATTGGAGATAACCAGCTCATGTCTGTGAGTTCCAGTGTGTGTTTCGTGTCATGTTGTTCACACCTTAGCTCAGTGGCGAGCTGTGCTTTTCAAACCTAGGCCTTTATTAATTAATCCACCTCCGGATGCAATCACTCTGGCTATAGAAACCATCAATATTGTGCAAAGATGCAGTATAGAACACACATAACTCAGGCAGCCAGAATTAATGTCGCTGCCATGTCTCTTTCCACTGCAGCCACACACATCAAAATAGCATCAATAATAACCTGATGAACTGACATTGTTTCAACAAGCATGCTTTTGACTCACCAAAACTACTTGTACACAAAATCCAGCCTCTTTTTCTTTCCATAAAACGAGCTCGATCACTGTGTTGTACAGATTATCCGTGCGTTTCAGTTCCAACCACGCAGTCCCTTTCTATTGTCATTGAAAGTCGAGCCGCGCTGTCGTACTTCTGGCCTGCGTTTTAATTTGCTTCAGGGCTACAGAACCAGTGGACCCAGGGGCGACCAGTGCAGCTGCAAACACCGTCTAGATCAGATGCAAAAAACGAGCATTCACAGTAATGTAACTTGCAGTGCTCCTCGGGGCCTGTGAGCCAGCGGTATGGCGCCTAGCTACTGAACTGAAAGGCTTGCTAGCTCCGGGGTTGCCCGGCCTTTCTCAACAATGTCTCGAAAGTGGTTTAGTAAGTAAATCCGCGACCGAATCGATTTCCTCTCCTCCTCCAGCCAGTGAAAAAACAGCTATGTAATCCAGGCAAATATATTTTTGCATGCGCTAGCCGCAACAGGTGCGGGTTTGCTAGCTCCGGCTGGTACGCTCTTTGACCATCCAATCGAAGGGCGTAAAAACGCAGACGTGCTCGCACGCCTGCTAGGTGGCCTCGGCGTTGCCAACTCAAAATCTGATTGGTTAAAGCATCAATTTCTTCGCCATTTATTTTAGGCCGCAGGCGCCCGCACTGCTGATTCTGAAAGCCTTAAGACGGATTTCTTTGGCCATGGCAACATGTGATGGCTGAAATATAACAGAATGAACTATAATAATAATAATAATAATAATAACATACATAACTGGGAGCAGCACAAACCAGGAGAAAAGCTACAAAAGGAAGAGAACAGAAACTATTAAAACATAAATCCACGGCTCTGATAGTGTTCGGGCCGGCTGAGAAGGCCTCGCCGGCCCCGACGCCCACCGCCGCCTTGATTACAAAGAGCTGAAAAGGGCTCCAAGTCACAGATGGATGACAAGCTGAGGTGAGTCTGGCTATGACAAATCTCGAAAGGGTGCTGAAAAAGCCAACACTGGCAAAAAAAAAAAGAAAAACAGAAAATGGAATCCATGCATTAAAAGTAAAATAATGTCACTATCCTGTTTAGACCGACTGACAGTTTTTCTGTATGGACTTGTGATATTTATCTGCTTGTTTGCCTGTGTTCATTCTTGTCTGGCGCGGCGTGGTTGCCTCCCTGCTCTGTTGACTACCTGCTCTTACATCACACCTGCTCCCTGTTTTCTCCTTTGCTTTGCTGCCTTTGCTACTTTCGGTGTTTGTCAGTGTGACAGAGCCGGTTTTCTGTTTCCCTTCGGAGTTTAGCTGGTTTCATCTGCTCCCTTTTCCTTGGAGATGCTGTTCTGTGGTTCTTTAAGATGGCCGCCAGCCTGTGCCATCCACGCGCCTGCTCCCCTCATAACAGTATGAACTGGCCAATCAATGATCGAGCAACCTCAAAAGTTCTTCTGAAAGGACTTTCTGACCTGAGAGAATCTGTGGAAACCCCTGACCCCTGGTCTCCTTTTTAGGAGACCTTCACAGCTGAACACACTTGGACATCAATGTTCAACTTTGAATTTGAATATGAAGTTGGCGCCAGGTCTGGCAGAGACTGTGGCAGCTTTCTCACTGGTCACCTCGGCCTGACTTCTCTTCCTGTGGCTTGGCGCCAAGCAGTTCTTCTTCAGCCATAACCTCAACCAGCTTCTCTTGAGGTTCAGCTCCAACTTGTATTTCTGCCTTCACCCAGCTTTTCTCCCAGGCCAGTGAAGTCCAGTCAGTTGAGTTCTACTTATTTTGTCTGCTGGTCTTTGCGTGCATCCTGTTTTGCAGCTTTGCTTAGCTTTGAAAAGTTCCTCAAGACCCTGCTGCCTTCAAACGGAGCTATACACTATTCATTCTACAAATAAATAATTCCGAGCTGCTGCACAGCAAAAGTACCTAATTTAGGCTGGAATTTCACTTTATCTGGTATAAACTCACGACTTCAGAATGATTAATGCTGCATTTATGAAATTAATAAGAGGAATAAGAGGAACAGCGTCCATTTACTGCTCATTTGTCAGCTGGCCTTCTAGCCGCAATATTTAAATATCCAAAATGAACCACGCTTGTCAGCAGCAAAAGCAGCAACCAGGATGGGATACGGATGTCAGCGCGGCCTCCAATTTCCAACTTTATTTTACTTTTAAGAGGATATCAGTTGTTTTTTTAGAATGTTTGCTGTTGTCTAGTCTAAATGAATGTGGCCTTTCTATGAACGTGGTGTGAGTGCAATGCAAAACTACCTCTGTATAACTTCTTCATGTGTTACCCGACAGCCAGGCGCTAGTTAATTGATTACTGAGCTAAATTAGGACTCTACTGTACGGGTTACATATTCAGTTTTATTTTTTAATAGCGGTTACTCTTCATATCCTGCAGACTAAATCGTCTACCAGCTTCAGCGACGTCAAAATGATGACAGTAGTATCCAAATTGCCGGAAATCACAAATTGCCTCGCGACGGCCCTGCCAACACGTTAGCTGCCGTGTCGCCTGCACGCGGGCGATGCTCGAGCGGCTGCCCGCGAATCGAAGCCGAGCAGCCGCGCGACGCAGCAGCCGCGCAGCCTCCGTGCGCAGGCGAAAGAGACAGGCCGAACGGCGCTGCGGAGGCGCTGGGAGGAGAAGCGAGAGGTGCACCCTCAAAATGATTGAAATCTAACAGAAAATTACATTTCAAGTTCCTCGCTGTTTTTGTTTTTGTGCCTGTTCGCGCGCGCGCGCGTGCGTGAGAGCGCGTGCGCGCGTGTGTTTGATTCCGCTTCCATGCAGCCTCATGACACTCACGGCTCAGTGCTTTGGCCTTTGATTCGGCGTCGCTGACTATCAAAGTGGATCCGGCGAACTCTTCAGTTCATATCAGGAGGAGACAGAGTGACAGACGTGCAGGACAGCAGCAAAGCGCCCCTGGACGCGTTCCCCCAGTGTACATACGGAAGCTCTCCTGTGTTCCACAAATGGAATAAATATTTGCTTTGGTAAGGTAGCTTGTAAAGGGGAGGACACAGCGGAAGCCTGAGGGTAGGATATGATGACAAACAGATGGTCTGCTGTGATTTGTGCCCTGCTTGTTGGTGTGGAGATATCACGTTTATGGGATACGAGAGCAGATATTTCCCCAAGTACGAGACGGGGAACAGATCCCGGTTGGGCGTTTAGCCGCGTGCATCTCTTGCAAATCTTTTATCTTTTTTTTTGTTGTTGCGGGCACAGCTGCTTCTTTGCTAGCCACTGAAAGCATGATTCATATTTGCCGTTTTCCCCGGAAACGGCATTCTTTTCGGTTTCATTCCGATCCTGCTCTTGCAAGTTTGAATTTGCGGCCGGTTTGTTCTGCCTGTCAGCTTTTGCCCTTTGTGTTTGTGCGCCTGGTCTCATCGAATGGCTAATAATCAACACACAAAGTCTTTTTTTTTTTTTTTTTAGCTTGTTCTGTGTCATTTTATACCAAAATAAAACCTATATATGGTATATTAAAAAAAAAAGGCACCTCGCAACAGCAACAGCCCTGTAACCCTGCTGCTAGAACCTAACAATAACATTTAGGAATTAAGTTTCAATCACTTCCCAAACTCTAACCCAGCGGTGGTTTTTATTCCGAAAAATGAAAAATAAAACAACACATTAACCATGCTTGGTGTTTTACGAAATCAACAATAAGACAACCTGTGGCCACTAAGTCGGAAACTAACATTTGGCATTAGATGGCTTGTAAAAAGCTCAATAAACCTTTCACAACATGTGAAAGTGGCGCCTTTTTTAAACCCAGTTTGACAAAATCATGCGGGTTGCTTCACCCTCAACGTCTGAGAAAATCACCGGTGACCTTTGCCCTTTCAATTCTTAAAATTCCCTCTCAGTCTCTGGTTTTCTCTCTCACTTCCGTGTTTTCATAAAGTCAAATTAAAGGCTCCCGAGCGTCGCAGTTGAGAGATTTCCCACTTGCACAGATGTGACACCGCTATTTGCGGCACTCCAGGCAGTTGGTGCAGGTAATCACGCCGGGTCTCTCCAGCGCCTTTGCATGCAATTACCTTACAATCGCGGCAATGGGGAATTTTTTTTTAAGCGCCATCGCTCACATGCGAGCGCGCTTTTTCATTCTGTCCTTTTGTGGCGTCCCGGCTGCAAGACGCCGCAGACACTTCAGGCGTGTCTGAAGTTCTCTCCCCTCTGCAAGTGTGTGTGTGTGTGTGTGCGTGGCCTCCTAAATTTGGCACAAGGCTGCGGAGAAATCCAAGAAAAGCACATTGTCGGGCGTTTAGATATGGTTGGATTTCTCTCGGGGATAGAATAATAAAATATTAACCTTGTTTTCCCTCCTAATTGGCGGAGGCCTCTGGGAAGGTGAGAGGTGAGGTTGAGGAGGCACTTTGAACATTGGTGAGGAGGAAGCCAGCGGGCAGCCTTCCTCATCAGCTCAGGGGGCTGCTCCTCGAGTGGGACGCGTGCTTTCTTCGCATATCCGGGGTTACGTTTTAATCAAGTCAGATTTCACTCCTCAGTCATCAGCCTGCCGCAGATATTTTACGATCATTTTACAGCCCTCTGGAAATTTAGTGAGATTGTGGAATGTTTTGCACACGGCCGGCCGCCTGTCGCCGACGTTCATTCGGTGTTTCTCCTTCGTTTTGGCCTTTAATGTATTTATTCACAAACGGCTTTGGAACATGAGCACGTCCGTCATTCTGCGGCCGTTTACTTCACCCTCTGTAAGCACAAGCCCTCTCTCTCACACACACACACACACACACACACACACACACACACAAACCGCACGCCGTACATCTACTCAATTGTAATGAATCCAGATTTTAGTTTTGCACTGCCGTCCTTTGTGTTGAACTTCGATGCCATTTGCCCACTTCACTTGTGCCTTCACTTGTTTGTCATTTCCAGTTCTTGCTCCCGCCGGGATGAGGTGATTTATCACTTCTCCATTTAACTGAGTGAGAACAGTAAATTGTAACCGAAGGTTTCTCTTTAAAAAATATGAGTCTTAATGTTGGAGACCAGCAAGAGCTCAAAATGTCTCACAGCCAGAACCTGCAGTCAGAGACATTAATAATTGAAGCAGATGTAAGAACTATAGGTAAATATGTGTTCAAAGCCCTGTAATTGAATCCTCTCTCCTTCTCCAGACAAAAATCTGCAGGAAGGCAGTGCCATTTATTTTTTGTCCTTCATTTTGAATTATTACCAGAGGATGGAAGGGAGCCATTAATTAGACAGGGATTGTAAGATGTCTCAATGCTTGCCATTTGTCTTGCAAGTGATTACTTAGAGGAAAGCTTTCGCTTTGATATGTGGCTCAGTGCCACAGAATTCTCAGGGAGTTGTGCAGGAATGAGTGAATGGACGGCATCATTCAAACACACACACACGAGGCGCGCACACACACACACGCACGCACGCACGCATGCACACAACGGATACTGGTGTGTCCACAATGGTCACTGATCTGGAAAACATTCGTATCTAAACGATTTTTATTTGCAAAGAGTAGCAGATGGACACAGGCCAGATTGCTGGTGTACAATGATGATTTTATAGCGTCATATGAACTCAGCACGGCTTTGCACAAAGTTATGGAGAAACCAGGGGGCCAGTTGTTCGGACTGAGTCCTAAAAACAGGATGTTCAAAAGAAAAAAAAAGGAGGATTCTCAAATCAAATTACCAATCTTAGTTTCAATCTGGATCAAACCATCAGTTTGGGTTGTTCAGAACTTTTAGGTAGGTTGGAATACACTTCATCCGAAACAGCTGGATTATTCTGATCCCAGGAGAAGAGCAGATTTAGATTACGTGTGGATTTTGGCAACAAAATCAAATGTTTCTTTGTGTTTTAAAGCTGTATAATTGGTTAGATTGTTAGATTGTTTATCTATATAAGAAACTGCAAAAAAAAAAAAAGCAATTTAACCAACAAAATATTATAAAATGACCAAATAATGTAACATTTACACGATGTAGTCTGTATACAGTTATTTACATTCTTCACTTGCTTTGTTTAACAATTAGATTATTATTATGATTGTTATTATTATAAATTATTATTGCTTAGGTGGTTACATTTTGTGGGGAAAAAGGATGAATTTGCCCACATATTGATGTTAAACAAGAAATTTATAGGCCAGTCTTACCAACTTCTGTCGCTCCAGCATTGAAATATCTCCATTAAGGTCTGATGTCTCGTGACCTGCCGTGTTTCTGGGTGGAAATTAACATGGTTCCAAAAAGAGACACATTTGATCTTTTTTTTTTTTCTTCTCACCACTGCTGTTCATTTTCTATGGGATTTTGTCCCAGGTTGTTCCCACTTTCGCTGCCACGGACACGTATACAAAATATACGTAGCATCCCAGTCAGTGGTGGTATATAATTGGCCAGGGTTTTGTCAAAGCTGAAACACAAGTTCCTGATGAAAATAGTTCACACAAAACCTAAAATGACATGTTCCTTCCGCACAGGAGGAACCCCACAGGCTGCGGCGTTCCGAGGATGACACGCTGCTATTTGTGAGTCAGCGAAGCTCCGGCGGCTCTGCAGAGCGTTCCGGTGACACAAACTGGAGGCAAGTGAGAAAAAAAGTCTGGGCAAGGCCAGGCTGGTTCAGGGAGCTGGCCATTTATTGCATGTAGGTGTGTACTTCACCGATCCACGTCCATCAGACGCTCGCTCGCTCTATAGGATGAAAAGGAAGATCGTGCATGTAATTAAAACGCCAGCTCGTCTCTGAAGTATCCAAAGACCTTGAAGAAACAAAAATCTTGCGAAACCACCTGGCACACTTTTCATAGCTCATGTCGGCCCTTCACTTCCTCACATTCATAAAATGTGCTGTTGATATATGACTGGTTGCA
>CAAKHG010029844.1:6782-24178 GCA_901007715.1 Dactylopterus volitans
TTTTATTATGGTCTATTCATTAGCAATTCTCTCTTTTATAAGTCTTTAGCTAGACTGCTTTCCTGGTGCTTAATGGGGCTGCATACAATTTTGTTTTGCTTTTTGCATCATAAAAATAAAGATTCTGTTTCTAATTATATTTGATTTATTACAACAAATACTGCAGCAAATTATACAACTCGCTGTATTTAGTTTAAGTTTACTAAAGTTAAAAGGTTTATATAGTGCAGGTAAGAGAGGGCGATTGCTTTTTTTTTCTTTTTCTTTTTTGCCTCTCACTTTTAGCCAGTGTGCAGTCATCAGAGCAGCCAGCTATTTGGTTATCTCTAGTTCCTTTTATGAGGGCAGTGTCAAATATTCAGGGCAATATGGCGCTGATTGTGTGGATTTGTTAATTACGCCTCCAGCAGGGCAGCTTCTGGCACAATGTGATACTAAGGCAGTAAAGCAGCTAATTCTGTGAGGGAGAGGCTCCCAACGGTGCAAAAGTGGCACCTAATTTGATCTGATTTAAGATGATGCCTCTGTGCGATTAATACAAGGAAGCCGTTGACAGTCTGTTTGCTGTTTTGTAGGTTTCCTGCCCACATTTATAATTAGAAGGTAGAAGGTCGACAAATGATGAAAGATAAAATATGACATTTCAGCATCTTTCACTCATTTCCGTGTTGCGGCCTTATACAGCCACTTTAAATCTTTATGCAAATGAAGCTTCCCACGAATGAAGCACGCCATTGATGGCAGCCGCCACTAGTCAAAGCATTAAGTCAAACGTCAGTTGATTCATTTCCCCCACTAGCATATTTCCTTGCATCAACATGACCTAATCGTGTTTTACCAGGATGCTTTTCCAGTCCCGATGGAACACTTTGACGGAAGTGCATGATTTATCAAGAACCGGCTGCGTATAACATGAGTTTGATGATGAAAGCTGAAGATGATTCATGCTGATAAACGTTTGATTTTGCATCATGATATATTTGCATCATGTGCCGAAAAATGTAACCGTCAAAACAGCTGCACGCTGTCTTCTATTGTGAAGGTAGTTCTTTTATCCTGTCTCTTTTATGCAGCAAAGCTATTCTTCTTTAAACTATTTGATTGTATATCTGGATTTGAGAGGCTACCTCAAAACTGGGATGTTGCTGACAATTGCTGTAGACAGTTTTCTATATGTTTATACTTTTTGAGTTATATTTATTTTCATAAATTTTTTTTAGCCTACATCATGAGACAAAAAACACATTCAAGGTCACCATAAATGAACCACAAACTTATGCAAAATGTAAACTTTAAATTGACAGACTTTGGCTCAAGAAGTATTTTATTATGTTACATCTCATTTTCCTATATGGTGTCTCTCACGTCACAGTGTCTTGTATGCATGACTGTAGATTTGTCTACTTTGGTTTAAATTGCACAGATAAAAAAATAAATAAATAAATAAAAAACATTTCCCCCAGTATTAAGAACAAGGCATCGCTGGATCACAATTTTCTGTCATTTATTTTCAGTATACATCTTGCGTTGCACATTGGCACAGTGTTAATGCTGCCTTACATAGGGAGAGAGAAAAAGAGTGAGGGTGTTGTTTTTAAATAAATTCAAAGCCAAAAATGTACAGTTTGTAATTGAATAGCTCTAAACATGAAAGGCCGTGCTGAATATGAAAGAAGAAGCTGCCACATAGTGAATTCCAGGCAGTGGTAGTGTCAAAAAGTCAAAATGGTAAATGTTCCCCTCAGTAGCTGCTCAGGTAAGAGCTTCACCATTTCTTCTTGACTTCAGGAAAGAACCATTTCCACTTGTCGTTCTGCAGGAGGTTTAATAACTTTGTTAATACGCAAATAAATAGGCTGAGCATTAAATGCAACTTCTGCAGAATTACGCTTTGAGAGGAAAACATTTCATACAGATTACTAACCTTTAATCCCCAGGAGGAGAGGTTATGTTTGGGTCGCATGTCCTCCAGAGGCTCGTAGGTGTTGCTGTTGGCATTCGGCTCTGCTATGTCTCCCTGGCCAGGAATAAGCTCGTATGTGTTCTCATGTGGAGAGTGGCCAACAAACGCCTGTGTGGAGACCTCAGCGTACACGGAGGCTGATGTCAGGGATCGAGTCACAGTGGTGGTCGTATGTGGGCTACAAGGCCTGCCGGCCAGGTGGTAGAGACTGCTGTCGCCCTGGCAGTCCGGGCTGTGGCTGCTGGGTGCTCTGCTGAAGGACTCTGCTGTCTCTGGGGTGGGGCCATAGCTCATGGCTTGCCTGATGGGTTTTGGGGAGAGTCTTGGCGGCGTGTCTGGGGGAACGCTCAGCCTGTATGTCTGCTCTCCATCAGAGCTGTGGTCCAGCAGCGGAAGGGACCTGCTCTTGTATTCCAACAGGCTGGGCTCCGAGTCCACAGAGTCCGGTCCAGATGGAGGACTACACTTACTGATCTGATCATGCGTGGTGGACCTGTCAAGTTTCCTTGCATTATCTCCATGAAGATTGGACTGACAGAGCTGCTGGGCTCTCAGCACCTCCCTTGGTGGTTGCTTTCTGAGTTGAGCATATAGAACCCGGTCTTGGCCAGTGAAGACGCCGCTCTCAAGGCCCCTGCCTCTCCTCGGCAACGGTGGAACTTCCTATTTTGCAAAACAAGATGGCTTTTTAAAGTCTCTCTAAGCTACAGCTCTCCTCAATCACATTACAAGTGAGAGTACAATTCCTGTGATTTTTTTTTTTTTTTTTGGGACGGTGGGGTTGCACTTGCCTCTTGGGTTCTGTTGTTCTTCGGTGGCCGCGTGGGTGGCTGCTCTAAGCCAGACTTCATTTGCCATCGCGCGTTCCTCGCAGTGGCCGCTGGCTTCTCATCAGGGCTAATCTGGATTACATCATAAAAGTCTTCATTCAGCACCTGGGGGCAAAAAAATAAAACTAATTACACAGTGGACCTTTTATCTTCAATAGGTCCTATTGAATGCAGCACCACTCTGCGAAAAAAGGGGTTTTGTCTCACCTCAAAACACGATGACGTGAGATACTCTCCAAACGGCTCGATGGGACTTATCTTGTAGTATTCGATTAGATCAGAGAGTGTGTTGTGTCCCTCTGTGTCTCCAGAGACCACAAACTGCCCCGATTCACTTTGGCTTATCACAAAGTGACGACAGCGATCGCTGCCCCTGTAACGAGAGAAAATGTTTGTTGCCGCACTGAGTCACCCCAACATGCTCATGTTATGGCGATAGCTCACTTTGAGTGCAAACACTAAGGAAGTGAATTGGGTTTTGACATTAAACAAGGCCGCCAGGTAAAATTGAAACTTGATTTAAAGGAATGATATAGGGTCTGTGGTTAAGGCCAGAGGCTGTTGACAAGACATTGCTGTATAAACATAATAGCATACGACTTTACAACAGTTTGTCTACCAGTACTCACTTATAGGACAGTATGTATCCAATGGTCTTATCACTGAGACGGACCAGGAAGCAGCCCAGCTCCTTTTCTCTGAGTGTTTCTTCAGCGTCCCTGTAGATTCGCCATGAAAGGATAATAAACCTTCAATTTGTCAAAAGACATTTGGCTAGAGGTTACGGGAATAAAGGCTTTTTTTTTTTAAATCTCGTGATTACCCTTGGAAACTACTCTGTACAAAAGGAAAATCCATTTCGCTATTTGCCCTTCAAAATAGCTACCAGTACACAACTTCTGACGCAACTGTTCCCTGTGCTTATGTAGGCGTCCACATCTGCCAGAGGAAAGGGCAGTAGGTGACAGTCGCTGGTTAACAAGTGGACACTTTCCATTAATATAAGTTTGGTGGGTCATAACTCCCTTTGACTCATCAATGATAGCTTCAAAAACTCTTTTACCACAATATCACTGAAACTAACACAGAATCCTGCTTGAATCTTCACTTTACATTACAGGAGTAAAATAACCATGAGTTATGTATTTATCCTTATGACGTGACAACCAAAAACTATCTTCTTTCTCATTAGAACGAAAACAATCAACAGATGCTTCCAGGATTATAATCGCTTAGTTGAATACTCACTTTCTGGATATGAAGCCCCGGAACCAAGTGGGGAAGAAGCCGTTCTGAACGATGAGCTGCACTTGAGTCTCTATGAACCATTTTGAAGCCAGGTCACGGAGTTTTCGGTCAGATGGAGAATCTGGCGGCTCCCTCTGCTCCATCCTCACCCGCTCCTGATCAAAGGCGCACACATCGCCGAGCGAGACAACCAACGTTCATTTCCCAGTTTGCGACGAGGCTGAACTTTTACGGTCTGATTTGCTTATGTTCCAGGAGGCGTTAGCCTGAGCCTGAAAGCAGCTCTGTATTCTTATCCTAATTGTTCATGCGGATAATGCAGGAAAATGCACACACGCACTTTTATCTACATTTTTAAACATGTTCCACACATTATTTCATCACAATTCAATTCTGATATATTACTTATATTTGCTTGTTTATTAATATCTATTTTTTGACAGAGCCCATAGATCCCAGAATAAGTCTACTCACACCCTGGAAGTAAAAATGTTTTACCTTGAAGCAAAACGTCGTACAGCTCTTGAAGCACTGCACTTCTGAGTGCCTCTGATTCTTCGCTCTTGACCCAGAAAAGTGGCAGATCTTTTCACATCTGGGTCTCGTCTGTCTGTAGATTTTGCAGCAATTCCTTTCAATCCCTGCAAGAAGAACGAAAAATGCCCCGTTAAGACTTTATTCTCAGTGTATCGTAAAGCTCAGATATTGTTATTCTTAAGAGCGCAGGGCATGTACCTTTCCTTGAGATTAGCAGTGTGTGGCTCGAACCTAATGTCATCTCAACAAACTCTGAAATGCTCCTCTCAACCTCTGAACAGACTGTAACCTCCAGCTGAAGGTGTTCTGAAGGAGTATGACACAACATGGGAGATATAGACAGATGACATTTACAGTTACACACATCTTTCCACCAGCTTGGAAAGCAGCGGTGCTCTGCAACGGCACAGCTTTATCTCATTTGCATGACAGACATGCCGAACAAAGAGCTTCCTGAAGAGAAACGGAAAGTGCAGAAAGTGTGGTTTGGGTGCGCATGAGTGCAGATGATGATGCTGTACCCACAAACTTTTTGATTACTGTAGTCGTGGCAGATAAGTTGCGTCAGCAGTTGATCATAGTTACCAGAGGTGGGAACAGATATGAGAACAAATGGAATTACAGTATTTGCGAAGAACCAATAGGCTGACATGGGGCAAAAGGGGGCATAAACAAAACCTTAATGCCGTCAGATATTTCCGAGTCTTGTTTTTTAAGGTTGTCAATAATGGGTAAGTCATTCCCCCCATGGGTGAGACAGTCGTTATGAATCACCGCCATCAGCTACTGCTCTCAGTGAGTAGAAACTCCCAGTGGGGGAGCGGAGACAACATAAAAAGGTCTGCGTCATACTGAGGGGGGGCTGTGGCTGGATTTCAGTACACCCCAACATTAGGAAAGGGCTCCATGTTTAATCTCCAAGCGTGTGCGGTTCTCAAAATGCACCTGATCACAGTCTTGGAAAATGTGATCAGCAGGGTGCAACATGTCGACGAACTTGATTTCAATCCAGAAAAATGATCGCAGCCTCATTGACCTTCTTCCCAGCTAGCTTCTAAAGTATGTGCGATATTATCTCCCACCTATGACTCAAGCAGCAAGAATTTTAACATCATGCCACTGGTGCTGTGTGTCTGTTTTAAATGTCAATAGGAGGTCCCTGTGGGCGTGCGTAGAGGTTTAGGGTCAAATGTTGATTCCATGTCTGCATCCTACGTATGGTGTCTGACTGTATAACGGCACAGACACAGTGACATTAATTTTGAGGGTAAAGGGTGGCAGCAGATTTGAGATGCGAGCTGTACATCAGACAATATGATCTTTAACCATCGCGGTGGCAAACCTATGAAGAGGATGTGGGTTTGGAAAAGGTCATAAGCCAGTTGCTGCCTGTAAAATATCGTTACAACCGAACCACATCAGTGCAGCTCACTTTGTCCCTCAAACCTCAGTTTAAAACATACATCCATGCAAACAACTGTACCCGGCGCTACACACAGCGTGACCAGATATGATCATGTTACACAACAGTAAAACATTTGCAGTTATTTTTTTCCACATTTCCTGCGCTGCATTCAATGGAGAACGTCAAAACTGTGTCTACCAACCAACCTAAAAGACACTGTGCCCTTTATACACTCATAATTAAACAAAGAATTTGTTGGCTGTGTTTCTTAGCAATCTTTAAATAGACAGCTATTGAAGGACTCTGAAAAGGACCTCTGTTTAATCACAATGACCCAATATATATTAACATTACATAGTTGTTGAGTAGTTCAAGTTTGGTACGTTTTATTATTAAAAAAAAAAACAATTATGTCCATTTAGATTTTTTTGTAAAATGAATAATTGTCTATTTTCTTACCATCTTCGTAGGATCCTTTTGTCTTTGTACTTTTTTTTTTTCTAATTATGGCTGATTTTCTAGCGTTATGTGTCCATCTTTTCTGAAGAGCAGAAAGCCACGACTGCATGCTGAGCTTTGTCAAACAGCGCCCCCCGGCGGCGCCTCTGCCACACTCGCACTCACACCACGTCACCATCGAAATGAACTCCATCTCCCATGATGCCCCGGCGCCAGGGGCAGGCAGTCATGTGGATGGAAACAGGAGTGGGTATCCGCTGCGCTGCACGAAAAAGTAAGTCCGAGGAAAGATGCACGAAGAGGAGGATGGCGGCGGCGACACGAACCCCTGCGCTGCTTCGCGGGTCGTGGCCTCCAAGTCGCTGGATGTGGCGGACGTCGACGCAGCGAAGGAGCAGGCCTCCAAGCTGTGCGGCTACTTGAACAAACTGTCCGGCAAGGGGCCTCTGAGGGGGTACAAGCCTCGGTGGTTCGTATATGATCCCAGGAAATGTTATCTGTATTACTTCAAGACTCCCCAGGACGCCCTGCCGCTGGGTCACATCGAAGTAGGCGACGCGAGCCTCAGCTACGACGTGGAGGGAGAAGAGGGGCAGTTTGAGATCCGCACGGCCGGCAAGGAGTTTCTCCTGAAGGTAAACTTTTCAGCCGGGGTGTGTGTTTGTGTGTTTGTGTGTTTGTGTGTGTGTGTGTGCGTGCGTGTGCGCGCGCCACTGCCTTGCAACACTAAAGTGCTGTCATTTCTCTCTTCCTTTCTCATAGACACGCCCATTGTTACTTATGCTAGCTGCTAACAGGGACGCGTTGACGACATTCAAGGCAGTTGCAACACTACATCTTGTCGGACACTGATTTTTTTTTCATGCGCGAGCTCGGATAAAAAAGAGCTCCCCGCGCTCCATGTGACTCCGTTTGTCATTTTCGGCGTCACGTGATGGTGTGTGTGTGTTTGTGTTTGTGTGTGTGTGTGTGTGTGGGGGGGGGCAGGTGTCCCTCCTCGGCCTCCTTCCCCCTCGGTTTGGCTGCCTCATTGGCAACAGTTGGTGTGAATGGTTGATGGCAAACAGCTTGCATGGCTCCAGGCGGGAACTGAGACTGAAACTAGCATCTGCTCATTCACATGACGGACCTGAATAGTAAACTGGTATTTAACAAATAAGTGCCCTTGCGCTGTTCCACGTGTCTCGCAGCATGACAAAGCTGTTATCATCTTCCTTAATCAGGTGTCAATACAGCAACACAGATGTTGAGTTCTCACTGACCTTTGATCTCTTGGGTTGTGATTGTTTTTGTCCTTCCCCTGTGTGACTTTACTTCTCATGGAATTACTTTTTTACTTTTTCCCATTTCCCAACGCAGTTCCACTCTACTACTCCGTTTTTAATTCACCTCAGCAAACAACCCAGTTTATTGGTTCTATGTTTGTGATTATAGGCCCCCAACAGGCAAGTGATGCATTATTGGTTGCAGCAGCTACAGCAGAAACGCTGGGAGTACAGCAACACCCGAGGGTCCGGACAGCGAGACAGCTGGAGCTCCCCAACGATGACCTACCCTAGCACTGGCCTTGTAGGCAAAGATAATGGTATGCACACACACACACACACACACACGAGCCGAGCACACTCAAATGCAGTGTGATTATTATTCATGTCTGTCGCGTTTCATCAGATCCAGGCACGGCTAAAAAAAGTTAACACCTCTGTCTAATGGACCGATGTTTACACAATAGCTGCTCACACAAATTGAGAATTAGTTTGTTTCCAGGCTCCAAAGTTCCTACAGAAACGATATGAGGGCAGTGATTTCTCAAGCTCGATCACTGATAAAGGGCGCGCGCAACAACGGGAGAAAGAAAGGACTTCATATCTACTTTATCTGGGGTGTGTTTTGCCTCAGTGCCCTCTGAAAGAAAAAATAAAACAAGGTTGAAGTCTGCAAAACGTCCTCTGGTTCGGTTGAGAAAAGGCACTTATAAGTATTATGAGAATTTTGTATTGTGGGATTCAAGATTATTGGTGATTCCCACTCAAGGAAAAAATCTGATGTACAAATCTTGTATAACAATCTGGAGAAATAGCTTTGCTCTCTATTTATGTCTGTTTAAATGCAGCTTGCAGTTCAGCTTGCTGCGACTGTTGCAGATGAGTCAAGTGAACGATGAATCCTCTTCCTTTTTCCTGCCATCACATACACATGACTCTTTTTTTTTCTGTCCGAAAATGCTCCTTTGCATAAATGTCTCTGACAGGCACCAGTTGTCACACAAGCAGGAATGTTGTCCATCGAATATAAATTACATTTTGTTTACATTGGTCAGCTCCATGCAAATCAAAAAGTAGCATGTTTAACAAAAAACGAGTTGGCTGAAAATCCTTGCATACGCTGTTATTCTACATTTCTTTCACATCCTGTGTTGTTTCTTTCTCAAAAGACCTTTTTGTCAGTGAGCTGTGATGAGGATGGTGAATGAAGGACTTGCAAGGTCAGTCAGGCTTTCAGAGATGTCTGCTTAACTGGAGTCCTCCCTCTTGTTTTAGGACATTAACCTGTCTGAGCCTTTAACAGTGTAGTTAAGTCCTGGAGTAGCTTGTAATTGCTACTGACTGTGGCTGCTAATCAAGAGATGGCACATGGTTTGCTTGTTTAAAGAAGAGTTGATGACCTTTATACACTTTATATGCTAATGGTAATGTTTTAATGACAGCGGTGTTGGCCTGTCAGTGACTCGGGCCACGACCTTTGCTCCCAAGAAGGTGAATGCTACTAACTTTGCTGATGTCCTGACATTTCTAATACCAGATAGACATTTGTATTTTTTAGTGAAATGTCCCACGATTAAATGATTGGTATGCCTATACATACTGCATATTCTGCATGTGGATTGTATGTATGTATGTATATTCAATTTAATTCAAAAAAATGTATTTATCATAGGGGGGCAATTTAAAGGTACAGATGAATATTTATGTACACACACACAGCATATATGCACCAATCAGTCATAACATTACAGCATTCTAACATTACAATAAATTCTCTATCATTGCAAGGCTGTTGGATTATATTCCATGGTAACGATGCAGTGGTTTTAATGTTATGGCTGATTGGTTATATATACAGTGAGTGAGTGAGTGAGTGAGTGAGTGAGTGAGTGAGTGAGTGAGTGAGTGAGTGAGTGAGTGAGTGAGTGAGTGAGTTAGTTAGTTAGTTAGTTAGTTAGTTAGTTGTATATATTCACAGTGCCCAGAAGATGGATCCTCATGACTTTGGTGATCCACTGACTTTTCATTAAGTGTCACCATGACAGCAATGTTAATGGCTTCAAGTGGAATATCTCAGAAAAAACTTTTGAAGGGATTGATTAGAAATTTGGTTCCAGTCTTGATGTTTTCCAGAGAAAACTGACCTTATATAGAGCAGCTGCGCACCCCTCAGCTCTTGTGCTTGTTGAGAGTTGACTCAGTATGCTGACTCAGGATGAAAGGTTTTATCGCTGAAGAATGGGTTTGATAATTGCTGCTGTTGTTTATTGTTTATTTAGCACATAGCTTTACGGCAATAAGAAAGTTAACACATTCAAAAGGTGAATTAAAGAAGACATGCTTGAAGAAGCCAAAAAACTCTTAAGGGATTTTAAGGGTAGGATTCCCTAGATTACAATAACACAAGTCATTAGTATTCTAAGATAATCAATTCTAAAAGCAGTTATAGCTTCTTGGCTCGTCTTAATTATTTTAAAACATTTCTGGAGAATCAAACTGAGAGAAAAAAAAGTTTTGTTTTTTTATCGTATCATCATGAGAAATGCTACATTTTGTATTTTCTGATGGTCACAGAGCAGCAACACAGAGAAACTGCTGTAAGTAGCATTCTGGCGGTGACTCAGAATGATACCTTTTTTCACTTTACTTTGGAATCCGCTCAAGGTCTTGACAATCTCATTCCCTCGACAAACATAGAGATAGCTGGGGGTATATTAATGTAATGGTACTCTAATTGTGTCTGTGTGGCATTTCAGATGAGTTCGTCTTCGAAAAGCTCAGCGACAACATGGAAAAGGTCCGCAGCGACTTTGCCATGGAGACTGAGACAGATGGTGCGGGAGTGGTGGGGATCCAAGCAGCCAGAGGGCCTTCTGCTGTGTCCACAAACCCCCTCAACTTCTCCCTCAAAAATTTTGGTACTGAGCTCAGGTAAGACCTCAAAGTCCATGAAATCTCTCCCCATGATAGAAGTTCAGTATTGTACCTATGTTTTAAATAGATCAGACATATTTAAGTCTTTGTTATCCGTCGTTAAACAGGCAAAACCATTTCGATTGGCACGTGCCCCCAAAGAGCTGCACTGTGGCAAAAGTTTACCCCTCACTACTTCCTGAGATTGACTGCAGTAGAGGAAATAGTTACATCTGCTGTATACTTCACTTGTTTCTGCCATTAACAGTTCCCCTTCTGGGCCTTTACAACACATTTTCAATTGATCAAATGCTTTCAAATGCCAAAAATGGGACACGCGGATTGAAATTTGCTCTGAATCCGTAATGAAACGAGAGTTTATTTATGAAGATGCAGATAACCAGTCTGTGCTACCTTGTTTGATGATTTAGCTTCGCTTTATTTTCTATTGCATAAATAGACACAAATAAAGCAGTGAGAAGAACAAACATCATCAGGTTTGCTGAAGAACAACATACCACAACAATGGCATACAACAGACAAAAGCAGATACTGCATCATAAACGATCACGGACATTGCTGCACATATTCAAGGTTAAATGCTGCCTCTCATTCCATTTATAGCATTTTTTTTTACCCAGCAGTCCTGAGATCTGGTCTGGTCAGCGGTGGTTTTGCATTGGACAATATACCTGATGTACTGGGACAACTTGGGTAGGAAAACCTCGCAAATAAGAACAATGGAATTGAGTAATCTTCTTGTTAATTTTGAGGACAAATTTAGCTTTTTTTTCATATAATGTGCGGCAATGTGTAAATCCAGAATTAAATAGCAAACTGCATTAGCTTTTTTTTTTTTTTTTTTTTTTAATATTGCAAGTAGAATTGAACAGGGGGATATCTGACTGTTGTCAACCAATTTCCTGCTCTCAAGCCGGAAATGTGCTCCATTCTATCAAGAGACCAGTGTTCTATCATATTTTAGCTTAGTTTCTCCCAGGATTTTAACTTCAGTATTATCATGTTAATTCGATGTGATAGTTTGTGTGAGTAAAAAAACATTTTGGCTTTGTCTGCATGCACGTCAAGCCTTAGTTTATGCAGCGATGCATTTCAATCTGTCATCAGCATGGAAATCAATATGTCTGCAAAGGAGTTGTGTAAATGGCAAAGGGCTGATACTGACCCTTGTGGTACTCTTCATTCATCTCAAGGGAGGTTTGAGACCATTATACAGATCTCAGTCTCAAAAGCAAATAAAACATATATTTGCTTAACAACCTGCAATGGCCAAGTGTATTAGAATTGTTTTTTTTAATGGTACAATATGGGGCCTTATGACTAGTATGTCATTTCATAATTTAAAAGCTGACTACTGTGGCCAGGGAATATACTGTATTTTATGAGCAACAAGAATGTCTGCAAAGGGGGAGATTTTAGATATTAATATTGGATGATAACATTGTGATAAATGTTGGAATAGAGCTAAAGGTAATGCCAGTAGTGATAAAAAGAGCACTGAAGGTCAGGGGCTAAGAATCTAGATTGTCCTCACATGATGATGGTCTTAATCAACATGCTTAATCAACAAATGAATACTGACAGGGCCAAATAATAGTGCTGCTTCTTGCAGAGGACAGTCATTTATAAACTGCAATTGGTGTCTCCTGGGATTAACACAGAGCAAGTAGTCCTTATGTCGCTTTATCAATTATGTTGTGGCAAGGTTTTGAGGTTTTGACTGTAAATTAACCAAACAGCAACAATTAGAACTTCTAATTCGGCGTTCACTGTACTCAAAAGTTGTACCTATTAAATCTGTGTGTTTAGCAGTGGTAGATTCTGCAGCTGGAGCTCAGCCCAAGAGTCATCAGCAAAACAAGTGTAACACCTCAGCGCTCGTGTTAAATTGACTCGATTTGCAGTGACACATAAAATGTAATAGATGCACGATCCATAATGGTATTGATAAAGATGGTGCACTTCTGATGAGATGGTGTCCTCTGTCGGTCATGATGCAGATGACTGGAAAAACAAGACTGGAGCACGCACACACACACGCACACACACACACACACACACACACACACACACACACACACACAGAGGGGGAGACAGAGAGAGTGAAAGAGAGATTGGGGAGAGGGACAGTTGCAGGGGGGAAGTTGGAGACGGGGTGACATAGAAAGGGGCGAGTGGGGAGTGAGAGACTAAGAGAGAGAGAGAGAGAGAGAGAGGTGTGTGAAGCAGCCACAGGAACGATTTCATTCTGCTGCTCTCATCTTTATCTCACTTTCAGGGATGTGAAACACAAATCTGTCACAAACTCAGGATCTGGTCAGTTAATCTGCACAATTCATAGAAAAGAAGCTCCGAAAAAACAAAGTCATGTATATGACTCACCAATCTCGCACTCTGGTTGCAATGACTGCTTTTGTATGTATTGATTCTGATTGTTTTGTTCTTGGGTGCTTTGAGTGTGTTGTTTTGTCTTCGGCTGTGAAAGGCAACATATACACACTGATGGCGGTTAGCCGAGTCTTATGTCCATTTCACTTTTTGTTCGAAAATATAAACTGAAAAAGAGGATAGGACAAGAAAAGTTTAACTTCTTTCTATTCCTTTTGAACTTGAATACCCTTACTTGAAGCGTCTCTTTTATTTGTTTTGATTGTTCATTCTTCATCAGAATTTGTTATGGAAGCATTCCCTTTGAGCGCATGTTTACCTGCACATCTGGCAGTTGTTAAACATGCATGATACTGTGAGTTTTTCTACAAAGCTACGGCTCCATGGTCCGAAGACTTTATTTTATTTTTTAATAACACGTTTTAAAGAATTCAAAAAGCATAGTCGTTGCTAATTTTGCTATTTACACGGTAGCCAAACATCTGGCCTCCCATCATCTGGTTTGTATTTGCCAGCTTACACATTGTAGCGACCTCTGTCCTCAGCATGGCAGTGGCGCTCCTTAGACTCGGTCTTACTCGCTCTCCTGTCTGGTTTCTGTTCTTGCAGGAACTCCATGTCTTATCTGCGGCCGGGCAGAGGAGGTGAGAACCGGCGCAGCGTTTTTTACACCGGCAGCAACAGTGCAGAGGAGTGGGAGCTGGTGGACGCTCCACCAAAAGACTTGTGTGAACAGAAACCTCACCACGACACACACCACAGACGTACGTTCAGTCCCTGCCACCTTGCACATCCTGTTATCTCAGTTTAAAACTCATACTTGTACCTAGTAGATATACAGTATATCTCTTTCACGGATTTTCTTTCATGTTTCTCATCCATGCATATGATTTAAAAGTGCAATGTTGTATAGGGCTACAAGTCTGCCATGTCCATTTAGGGATTGATCAAGTCACCTGTCTCTAAAATTACAACTCTGAGTGATTTAATGCTCCTCTCGCTCAGATTCCTTTGGATCAGCGTTTACGTTTGATTTTGGGCGCAATGCATCGCGGCCCAAGAGGCCTTTCCTTCGAGACATGGTGGCCTCCGGGAGGTTCGGCCGCAATGTCGAGACGCGCAGCGCGGAGAGCTCGCCTGTAGAGTGTAACGGCAGCAAGCCTCTGGAGATGCAGCTTCGCCTCCAGAGCCAGCAGGAAGAACTGGGCCGCATGCAACAGGAACAGGCAAAACTCAGAGAGGAGCTGGCCAGTCAGAAGGTAGGAGGGGTCTTTTGTCTTTTATGTTGCCAGTAGCCGTGCGACAAACTCATTGTTGACTCGGCAAACAAGTCAAGTAATAGCTTTTACAGCTGCATTTTATAGCTGCATTTTACACTTTCAGCCCGTAAGACTGACTTAAGCGCCAATCTGACCAGAGCGCCTTTACCATCAGTGCAGTTAATTCATCACTAAGAATGTGGTGTATGACTAAGAAGTTCTGTGTAACTCTGACACGCTCACTTACACAGGAAGGCAGCAAATGATAAGTCATGCTGAGGTGAGAAACAAGGAAACAACAGCCCCCTTAACAATTGCAGCCGGGTTGTTGCTTCACATTCCTCTATTGTTCTTGTGTTTGGACACAAACTTAAATGTCACAATAGGAGCAAAACAAGCCGGGTGATGTTTAGTAAACACGTGCATGTTGTAGATATCTGCTGGTTCAATAAGGGAGTCATTAACTCATTTCCTTGGCGTTAAATGTCATGTAGACTGATCAACATTATGCTAGTTACCCCAAACTTTACTATGTTTTAAGCATTTCACTTTAATTGAAAAGAAATAGTTAATGGAAGTCGCAGTAGAAATATTGCATTTGAAAGTTGCTGAAACAATGTTAGGCTTCCTCGGTATAATGACAGACTTTACTGTGGACAGTTTTAGGTGTTTGTAGGCATTTATTACCTGGAAAAAAAAAATCATTTTTGTTTTGTTCTTTTCGGCTCATCAGCCATTTCCTGCTGAGAAACACTGAAAATCAAATACGTTTTTTTTTTTTAGTTGGTCAAAGATAAGAGTTGTTTGGTTTTTTTTTTTTAATGATTTTCTAATGTAACAAATATTTAGCCAGAATTTGTGTTCACTAATAGTCTGCATATTACACCAGTCAGCTATAACATTAAACCCACTGCATGTTTAATAGAATATCAGTGCACCAGTGCAACGCATAAGAGTGGGATGGCCAAAATATTGACTGTTGTACCAAATGCTCTCTTTTTCTAAAATTGATCATGTTGGAGTTGCACTAAACATTTTACATTCGAGTTCATATATTGTGTCATGATTGGGATATATGGCAAAAATATCAATATGAAACTTTGTGTATATCGTGCAGCCCTACAGAACATTAGGAAAAACTGTAAACAACATAAATCATCTTTCCTCAACCAGGAGCTGGTGAGGCTTCTGCAGCAGACTTTAAGAACCTCACAGTGTGATTGGCAGCCGTTGCGCCGCCCAGCCGCACCTCCAGATTCACCGGTAGCATCGGACACAATCCAAGGATCAGAAGGAACCAAGGAAGACGCCGCCCAGTTGGAGGCTCTGCTTCAGGAAAGAGATGGACAGATCCAGTCCCTGTGTGGCCACATGGAGCGTCTGGCTTTGGAGAAGGAGAGTCTTCAACAAGAGCTGAAGGGCCTGAAGATAAAGGTGGGGGAGATCAACGACCAACTGGGCATGTTGATGGAAACCATCCAGGCCAAAGATGAGGTCATCATGAAGCTGTCGCAGCAGAGCTTTGAGCAGAGCAGCCATCCAAATGACTCTGGTTCACCGCCTCCCAACAAAGAGCAGCAGGAGCTCGACATCCTCAAGGTGCAGTAGAGATTACAGATTATAGCTGACTAAAAAGAAGGGGCTGCAGATTTGAAGAAGTGAAAGAATTTACTGTAAGGATGTAAGGAGGGGACTGAGTATGATTATGTACCCTGTGTAAAAGCTCGTATTGCATAATATCATTATTTGTTTATGCTCTTGGTGAAATCTTTGCTCTGATTAACTGAGCACATTGTACGTTTTTCACATGCAGGACAGTCTTCAAGGCTACAAATCCCAGAACAGGTTCCTCAACAAAGAGATCCTGGAGCTGACAGTGTTGCGCAGAAATGCTGAGAGTAGAGAAAAGGCTTTGGAAGCAAAGGTACTCTGTGTGTGTGTGTGTGTGTGTGTGTCGGGTGTGTGTGTCGGGTGTGTGTGTCGGGTGTGTGTGTCGGGTGTCGGTGTGCGTGTGTGTTGGCATTATGCTTTTAAAAGAAACAGGAAGCTTTAAAGGGAAGTCCAATATTACCTTAACTGGTGCTCAGAAATGCAAAGAAGTGACGACATTAGAGTCAAGCTGGCCATTATAACAAACATCATGTCTGCCCTTGTGTTTCTTATCTTTGCTAGTATACGGCCCTCGAGGCAAAGTTATGTCAGGTGGAGAGTAAGTACCTGGTGCTGCTTCAAGAGGTGAAGACGCCGGTGTGTTCCTCCTCAGAGCAGAGCCCTGCCCGGGAAGTCATTTCCAGGCTATTGGAGGATGCACTGCAGGCAGAGAGCCCCGACCAGCAAGAGCACCCTATTTTCAAGCCAAACACTGTCAGGTATTGATGTGCACCGAGCCTTTGTGAGTAGGTGGCTTCATGTGTTGTCTGCAAAAAAGCAAGACTGTAAATGGAATGTTATACAATAAGTACAGAAACTAAGACGAGCTTTAACATGTAAGATTCTTCTATTTTAAGCTAGTAAACGTGCAGTGATACGGTTTCTGTTTTTGCCTTTTTGAAATTTTTTTTGCAAAGCCCTCTTTACCAAAATTAGATGTTGTCGCATTGTGTCATATTAGAAACGTCAAAGCACAGCTGCACTGCATTTTAATGGGAAACCACAGAGACAAGGGAGCGTGTGTTTATGTGTGTGGTGCGGCCCTCAGTATCTAGCTTCAACAATTCTTTATATGCATACCAAGATTCTACTTTGAAAAACATTGCATAATAGAGACTTGTCTGTCTCATTAGGAGATGGTGTCAATCAGCAGACTTGTTTTACTTTGATCAAAAACCGCTACAATTTCTCTTGGCTAGAAAAACGAGCTCTGCTGTTTGTGTTTCTGCTGCTAAAATGATTCTTCCAACTTCTGCAAGTTGAGACTCGTCCTTAGGGATTTATCAGAAATGCAGGAAATCCATAACTGATTTACTAAAAGCAGGACTTTGAGTACACACACACACACACACACACACACACACGTGGTGCCTGAGTGATGTTAAGCTGTTACATGTTAAGCTTTGAATGTTTAAATGCATCCTACTGTAAGTGAAATATGTATGATACCCACACGAA
>CAAKHG010029850.1:0-12005 GCA_901007715.1 Dactylopterus volitans
CGAAGCGGGATCGGCAGCGTTGCTAATAAATAACCGGGCGGTTGCTCTACTTTCATTATAAGACAATAAAAAAAAAAAAAAAAACGGTTCCCTCTGATTGAAGCCACCACTTTACCAGCCGCTTTTGCTTCTGACACCCGTCAGGCAGTTTAGGAGGGGCTGGGGGGAGGTGTGGATACCGCAAAGACAAATATTTTAATCTCAAACAGGACCACCCAAAGACTTTTTTTTTCCGTGTGTGGCATCCAAGAAAAATCCAATATCCGTGATCCCCGGCTGTCAATCCGCGTGCCGCCGCTCCCACCCAGGTTGGCTAAATAAAGCTCGGACTTCCGCTTTCAACACGCTTCTTTGGGGACAAGGACGGCCGGCGTCGGGTTTGATGAATGGCGCTCGAAGCCGAACATAAATGAAGCTATTACATCTAATTGATTGAACCTTTCAGCATCCAGAATGATTGATTGCGAGTAAAGCAACGCCCCCCTCATCCCCTCCCTCTCCTACCACCACGCCGCCCCTACCCACAATACACTAGGCATTTCGAAAATATTAGAGTCAAGATGAGCCCCTGGGTGAGGGAGTAATTGGATTTTAAGTGAGCAAATAAACTGGATGGGGGTTGTTTTTGAGACAGACAACCATCACATTGGTTCTCCACAGCGCTGAAATTAGATGAAAGCCTCTGCACTCACCCCTCGACCGCTGCACTTGGCGGAGCACTCATGCACACCGAAAATACTGACGTTCTGGCACTGACGGTTCAGGCACATCTGAGGCAGATAAAGACATAAAAAAATTTACTGTGTGAACCCAAAGAACATTTCAGTAATAAAACCTTTAATTGCTCGGGGGGGTGGGAGGGTGGGGAAAGACCAGTAGAGCCAGCATGCTGCTTCCAAAGGAGCTCCCAGTCGCACCCAGCGTGGAATAGCCAATGTCGCTGTTTGCTCTGGAGCAGGTTGAAGAAGTTTGCTCCAGAAGCAGGTCAGAACGGCCGGTTAACTTTGTGAAAGGGTCTATTTTCACCCCAAATACGATTTTATTCGACACCGAACCAAGTAGTCTAGATCCAGTCGAGCCACAGTTGGCTAGAACAAGCAGTCTGAACCCGTCGGGCTCAAACTGGTCCGTGAAAGGGCCGTGGCGTGGCCGCGGGGGTTCATTCCAAACCAAGCCAGAGCGCAGCTGATACAGCAAACCGGCCGAGGGAAGACAGCCGATTGGTTGAGTGGAAGCAGGGGCCAATCGGCTGTTATCACCCGGCCGATTTGCTGCATCGGTGTGAATGAAAACCTGCAGCCACACCGGCCCTTTCACGGACCAGTCTGAGACCCCTCATGTGTCTAAAGGATGCCGACTGGTCCAGGCCACAATTGTCTGATGATAACTGTAGCCTGGACCAGCCAATGTGGCTATTTACACCCAGGTATGTTACATAACAGAGACAAGCACCCTGGTCATGGTAGACAATAATGCTATTTGCACTGGAAGAAGAATCTCCGCCAGAAGCTCCTTCTGATGAAGATCCATCTAGTAGGTCTTTCTAAGAAGGTCTTTTAAAAACTAAGATCCTATCCTAAGGTAGCTTTGATACCTAAACCAGATAATACAGAAGTCAGCACTGGACGTTGTTTGGAAAAGGACAGGAACTCTCAGAAAAAAAAAAATACTTCAAAGGTGATTGGAGGCACCGCCTGTCAATGGAATAAGGGAATAATTTCAATTTTCAATTTACAAGAGCCTCCAGCGTCATTATTTGCTCTTTTATTTTTCAGGAGGAAATGGGCACTGACGTCCCTCTTCAGCAGCTGTACAATAGCGCGACATGAAATAAAACCGAGATGAGCTTGGCAGCAGCGGGCACGGCGGGAGAGGGATGCCAGAACCTTTTGAAAGATGAGGGTGGCGGCTTGGACGCGGCGTCAGGGCGGAGGCTTACGGGGAAGCAAATCGGAGCAAATAGGCCACGTTTATCACTGAAGTTACCGATGGCTAAATTGATCACCATCGGAGGGTGCCAGGTCGTCTGAATAATGGTGAGTCAGGCGGGTGTCTGGTTTGAGGTACAACTAATGCGTCTTCTTCCGAGCGCGGCCAAGCTGGAAATGACCAGAGGACACACCTCTTAAGAAGTCTTAGTCATGGCCCGTCACTCCAAATCACTTTTTCCACTCTTATTTCCCAGCGTTTTGAGAGACATGATGTATTTTCACACAGTCTTCCAGGAAGCTTAGAAAGGTATTCAAATACATAAAACCCGCATTCACTGAGTTTCGAGCCACTCGGGGGGGAAAACAAGCTATGAAACATTGACATGTCTCGAGATCCGAGGCTGTTAAGGCCAAAAGCTGTTTGTTACAATTCCAGCAGTTATGGAGCCACATCATTATTCATTTGGAGTTGTGCCTCTGTTTGGAGTTGTGTGCATCAATTCGTTGCTAACGGCATCTGTTTTCCATTTGGTGTGAAGGAGATAGTGATGAAAGGCGCTGAGAATGAACCGGCACGCTAAAATATATAATGCAAAATAAATAAATAGATAAATAAAGGGAGTTTTTTTTTCTTTTTTATCAACAAAGAGTCCTTAAATTCATGAATATGTTTATCTTAATAATACTGTAGTATAATTTACTGGATAAGAATGCATCAAATTTGATGCTGTGTGCTTTTCCTTAATTTAAAATCTATATCTAGAGTGGCTGGATCAATAATAGGAGGACATTTCAGTGGATAAATGGGAGAGTGGAGTAAAGAGCAAATGGGAAACCAGGTCCTCCACACACAGTTGTTCTGCATGAGACCCGTCACAGCTCTCACCATTCCGTTTCCACACTTGGTCCCCGTCAGGACCAGGCCGGGGTCGGGCATGTCGTCGCCCAGGTAGACGTGTGTGCCCCGGCACAGTATCCTCCCCCCTTCCTGCAAGGGGATGTTTGTTTCTATGGAAACAGCATTGGTGCCAATTACCGGGCGGTTAGCTCCGCCCTGACACTGGATTTTGCCACATTTAGCATCTCTGCAAACAGAACAAACAGCAAGGAGAATAACAAAGTGATAATTGAATAACATGTCGCTGCTCTCCAAAACATGCATATATGCAATTATTTCATTTTTTTTTTTTTGTTTTCGTCTCACTCTCGCGCTCCAATTAGGGGAACTGCAGAACAGGCAATTTGTTTGTGCCATTTTCAGACCGCAACCTGAGCAATTTTGCATCGTGACGTAATATGCCAAGCAAGTAACCTTCAATTAAAGCTGCAGCTAATGATCATTTCCCTTGTTTAATGTGGCATTTATTTCCTTGACAAAGACTTTAGTCTATTAAATGTCAGGCAACAGCGAGAAAAAGATCCGAAAAATGCCTGAGTGAGGATGAGAGCCTTAAACTGCTGACAGGTTCCAAAAAAATAAAAAATAAATAAATAAATAAAATAAAAAAAAGCAAAAGTTTGACATTGGAGAAGCTGGAAGTAAAGACTTCTGCTTGTTTACAGACTAAAACTACAACATTAGCCCTTCAATGCAGCCTCTTGCACGCAGTGGAATGGGTTCACTGGTTCCCATGAGAGCGTGAGGTCTTACGGTGCGTCACATTTGGCGAAGGAGCCTTTGGAGTCCTTGCCACAGTTGCCATAGGGGTCCCCCGCTGAGTTGACCCTTTCAAAGCAGATGCCCGGAGCCGCCTTGGCTCCTACAACACACAAACGGCACACGGTGGAAAAGCCGGCCGCAGCCATCGAGCCATTCGCAGTGCGGCACTGCTGGCAACGGGGTGGGGGGGGGGGTTTCCGCATGTACCTTGGCCCCACAGCGTGATGCACTGCTGCTCGTGCGTCTGGCAGATGCCGTTGTAGCAGTAGCCGTCCACGTTGTGGCAGTCGTGGCCGTCGTGCAGGTAGACGTTGGCGGGGCAGTGGGGGCTGGTGCCGGTGCAGAACTCGGGCAGATCGCAGGAGTTGCCGGACTCGCGGCAGGGGGTGCCCGCCGGCTTCAGCTGCGGACATGTGCACGTGGACCAAACAGACATGCGGGTAAACTAAGACAGAAGCGCCGGGAGAGCCGGAGAGACCGTGGCCAGCGTAGCCGCTGGTGTGCTGACGGGGATGAAATCCGTCAATTCGCCTGTGGAAGATGGAAAAAAAACAAAAAAAACGTAGTACCTGACAGTTCTCGCAGCACTGTCCGTGGGCGCAGACCGCATCCCCCTTCAGAGTGCAGGTGGTAGCATTGCAGCAGGGGTTCATACACTCCTTCAGATGGAAAAAAAAAAAAAAAGAAAGAGAAGAGAAAGGGGAAGTGCGGTAAGCGAAGAGGACGGAAAGTAGAAGAAAAATTACCTCGGTACAAAGGGGTCGTATTTCACCTCGGAGCAAACGGCCGGGCTGTTAGCAGAGGGGACGCGGGGCTAGCAGGGCTGAGCTAAAAACCCGACGCGGGGAGAGGAACAACGGCTCGAATCGGCAAGTCCCATCTGGTAGCATGTGGAGCGGGAGGAACAGAACCACGGAGCAACGGGGGGAACCAGAACGCGGACAAACATAAGAGGTACCGCGTTGCTCTTAAGAAATCTGTATCAAAATAAATAATCCACCATGAGAGAAAGCCTCAGGCATAAGATACAGACTTTCTTTTTCCCCAACTAAATGGCGGTGTAGGCTACCCAGGGCGGAAAAAAAGTGGAAGGAGAAGAAACAGCACCAGTTGCGTGGCCCAGCGGTCAAGCGACTGAGAAACGCCAAGCCTTCTGACACCGATGACGTCACTGGCGTCAAGGAGGAACTACAGGCTACTTCTAACTTGGATTTCCTGTCTCCGGCGGTGGCTAGCCGGAAAGCTGCCGGGCACGCCATCGCCCACCGCCGCGGGGGTGCGGGGAGGGTTGACCGACTGCGCGGGCCGAATTTGTCGCCCCAATCCACCACCTTCCATCATCCACACTGGATGAACACGGCCCCTCTCCACCCCCTTTGAAAACGAGCAAAAGTTGTGACAAAGCCTCTCGGAGCCAGACTGCGACTCGGCAAAACGCGGGGATTAATATCGCCTCGGCGCGAGCAAACGTCCCCCGCTTCCTTGCGTGGAGGTGGTGTGAGGATTCGCGCGCGACCCTTCAGCCGAGCCGCGGGCGCACGCCAGCGTGTGCAGACAGGATTAACGGATGCGTCTCTCCTCGAGAATGTCCTGGAATGGAGCGTTATCTTCCTTCATGCATGTTCCTCAAACCCCGCCACATTTCGAGTCAACATTCACCCGCTTGCTTTATTTAACTTTTATGTCTTTTTTTTTTTGTTGTTTTTCAAGCAAAGATTGGGCTTTTAACCAATTCAAATAAGGGGTCAGAGGGTGCTGCTTTCCTCTTATCTTGATTTATAATTGGACCGATTCCTTGAATGAGCAAAGCTTATTCCCATGTGTTTTCCTGAAGGAATATTAGCGTGATATATGTCGGCTGAGAACAACAGCAAAGAAAGAAAAGGGAGGGGGGGGAAAAAAGGGACTGAATCATCTCAAAATTAGTTATTAGGGTCAAACTGAATCTGCAGTCTGCACTGCACGGAGAGGCCAGACAGTAACTCCACCGTCTCATCGCGCCTGTAACATTTCCACCCTCCCCACGGAGGCCAATCTGGCTGACGGGACCCCCCGAGGATCGGCGCTATCCCATTTGCCATTAAAGCCCCGGTCTGAACAAACTGTACAGTAAGAGGCGGGAGGAAGGAGATGGATGGAGCTGGCAGGGGCACACGGCGGACATGATGGGCCTTCCAGAACCTTCTTTCAGCCTGACAACCATTAAGGGCCTTTCCCAGGGTCCCCGGGGCCAAAGGAGGCGGAGGAGTCTCGCTGAAAAGAAGCGGCCTGTGATTGTGAGGAATAGTGAACCGGGGTTTTTAATGAGGCTTTTTAATGGCGGGGGGAGAGAGGTGCCGTCGGAGCACTCTGAACTGGCCCCGACGCCGCTCGACTCTGTGGAGAGCTTTATTATCGCCGCTGGCTCGGGCCTCCGGGGCTTGTGTCAGCTCTTTGTCCCGGGGCCATTTCCATGACTGACCCCCGGGCTGAAGCCCGAGCACATGCCCGGCGGCTCACAAAAAGGCCCGCTGGGTCGCCAAAACGGGGCACGCCGCGGCGCTCTCGCTCACGTAAGCCATCCTTAAAAAAAAAAGTCCCCATAAGGGCTTCCTTCGTCTTTCACAACCCCTGCGCCGGTCGGCCCCGGTCGCCACCTTCATCATTATCAGTTCCTTCATCACCCGAGCTCGGGAGCGGCTAGCGCCGCGCGCGCGCGATATATACGTCTGAGTAATCCGTGCGGCGAGGCCGTCGGCCCGCGCTTCCCTCTGGGCGAGCTTTCGTCGCGGCCGCCCGACACCCCCCACGCCTCCCCTCCCCACTCTCTGCACACACGATGAATAAATTCTCGCTCATATCTCAGGAGCTCATTGTCTGGGGGCCCTGTTTGGATTAGAGCGGGCTGTGTGTGCCGTCAGCGCGCGAGTCACAGATGTACTGTTTGCCTTCTCTTTTTTGGGGAAATGTTCTTTCGTGCCATCGAGGGCGGGGGGATGAGGGGGGATTCAAAGAAAGCCTGACTCGCACTTACGTTTTTTTTTTCTTTTTTTTCCCCCACGTCAGTTCTGAGCAACATAATTAACAATGATTTACGGGGCAGCGGCTGAGGAAGACATTTACATTTTGACAAAAGGGGGCAGAGCAAAAAGGAATCCTGCACAATTTGAGGAGCTCTGGAGATAAAACCCACTTTGTTTATCGCCACCGCAGAAAGTTCCTCCCGCTGCACAATAACGAAGCCTTGGCATTCCTGGATAAAGACGCCGCCATCTTGCGCCTGTGACGTCGTTTGAGCCGAGGTCCCGATTACTTCTAATTTTTTTTTTTGACTTCAAAGGGTTAAAAAAAACCCGTCACGTCTCACCTTAACTTTCTTATGTCGGAGCAGCTGCCAATCATGACATCACAGCCCCTTTTATGGCACAAAAATTAAAGCCCTAATTAAACGTTAAACATGCACCAGTGTGACAAAAAATTAAAAAATCTAAAATGACAGAATCCATCTTTGGGTAAAACCGAAGTATTTTTGGTTTTTGCTGTGTTTTTTAGTTGGGGAGGGGGGGGTGGCAGGGTTTATGACATGTGCTGCAGGCAGCCACTAGGTGGTGATCAAGATCTCTTGAGGAGATGTTCTGATATATTCCGCAAGAACATAGAAATTTGTACTCTCTTGTTGCACCGGTTTGGGACTTCACGCCGCTCGTTCTCAGCGCGTCATTCAGGCGCAACTTCTTTTTTTCTCGCGCCGCGACAACTATCGTTTGATTTGGTTAGAGATCGGAAGCCGGCAGCTCAACCGTGCGAGTCACCGACGACACAAACGCTGATACACCGTGGTGACAAAACGAGAAAAAGTAAAAAAAAATAAAAAATAAAAAAAAGCACGGCCGGAGGACACAGAACGGACTTCACAACACAGCCAGTCAAAGCGGAAAGGTTGTCATTCCCAGCTTTTCCCGCCTGGAGTGGGAGGGCCCTCCGAGTACTTTCCCGGGAGTTTCTTGTGAAGTATGACATGTCCTGGCCACAGCTAACTTTGCTCTTGTTCTTGCCACGTCCAGAAAGCAAGCAAATATCTCCGCTCCCTCGGGGAGGGGGGGGGTCGTCCAGGCCCTAAGGTCCATGCACACGTGTAATCACCGGACGACTCACCTCCAGCTCCCCGCAGTCGCACTCCTCCCCCTCCTCCACGTAGCCGTTGCCGCATTTCTGCCCGCCGTAGAGCACCTTGACCTCGGGCATGTTGAACAGGCACATCCCCACGCCCTTCTCAAAGCTGGCCGTCAGGTCCTTCTTGCTGCAGCTGCTGAACACTGTAGGGAACGGATACCTGCCAGAGAAAGACATATTTTGTGAGTGACACAAGCACGGGGAGGGAGGCAGGGAAGGGCGGGGGACAACCGAGATCCGCCACAGGGGACCTCTCCAGTCTGATGTAATCAGCGATAATTGCCGCTAATCACTAAATAAATTAACCATCCGAGCTCGGCTGTCTTTCCAGAGGCGCGTGCAAGGAGCGCTGAGCCCCGGTAACATCTGCCGCGGTGCAAGGAGGGTGATCTGATAAGATATATTTTATGAGGCAGGGGATCATAAAACCAAATAAAAAAACAAAAAAAAACAAAACAAACAAAACAAGGCTCCCTTTGCAGGAATTGCAACACCCATAAATCCGGGAGAGATGTGTGTGTTTTTAATATTGATTTGGAGCTGACGGAGAGAGGGTGGTCTGCTCCGCGGGGGGAAAGCTCGCGGCCCGCGGCTTTGTCTGCCAAAAGCTCCGTTAACAGACCTCATGTGGCTTTATTGAGATTTTCGGTGATAATAAAGTGCCGGGGAATGATGTATGTGTGAAGTGCGCGTGAGCATGTGCAGATTGTATCTTGTCCTCTGCGTGGCTCTTGATACGAGAGTGCTTTATGAGGTTTTTAATACCTCCACCCGCGCAATAAAAACCCAGCACAACAGGGCCACGGTGGGTGACTCCGCCGCCGAGATTCACACCTCTCTCGTCTTGTTGCATAAAGCTGAGTGCGTGCCACGAAACAATTAGCGCAGCCTGGTCAACTTAGACGCCCCAAAAGTTTTCTTTCGAAAGGCCCTTGACTCCTGGAAATGTACATTGTGAAGTATACCATCCAATCCGTACCTTTTCACCTCCACTACCTCTGCCACCCACTCCCCTTGGTTGAGCCCGCGGATGGAAACTTTTTATTTTGCTCTTTCCACTTCCAGCGGAATTCTCCGTCGGAGCAAAGGGAGCGCTAATTTCTGATGATGAAGAGCGAAAAAAACAAAACCAAAAAAAAAAAAACCCAAAATGAATATGCATCCCGCAACCCGTCGCCATAACCCAACAAACAGCTGGGCGCCGGGGAGATGTAGATGCAGTTTAATCGCTTTCCCAGTTGGCCCGGCAAACCGTCGCAGCGTAATGATTTGCTGGTGATTCGAAATTTGTGTCCATTTTATAGCCGTTTTTCCAATCCGGAGCGGCGGGCCAAAATACGCGTGCCGTCTGTCCGCGCTGCTCCTAAACCGCGTTTTACCCGGGACGTAACGTATTTAAACGAGTGACAGCAAAGGAGATGGATTAGTTAGCTTGGGCAGCGTCTCCGGCGGGAGGCGTGGAGGGGGGGGTCAATGAAAAGAGGAGCTGGTGCGCGAGGGGGCCAATTAACGCGGGCCGCCGTGGCATCCAGGGGCAACAAGTCCGGCAATGGTCCTTGACGAGCCCGATAAAGGCGGCGCCTCGCAGAGGTGCCTCGACGACCCCCCCCCCCCCATTCCCCCCCACTCCCCCAAATGTGTTTAAACGCTCGGGTTTGTTTACAGCTGTAAGGCTCGAGGCTTCATCCGTTTGTGCCGCCGCACTGAGGAATAAGCCGCCGCAGAGAGAACATCCCTTTATCTCAAGAATTTCCCATTTCCAAGGAGACGTTGCCCCCCCCCATACCCCCCCCACACTCGCGCGGCTGAACGTCAACAACCCTTTCAAACCGCGTTTTTTTTGTTTTTTTTTCTTTCTTTTTTTTTGCCCCTGATTGAGTTTCGCATCTAATACGGCTCCGAGTGTGCCGCGACATGACACGACGTGAATGTTTTGACATGACCTCATTCTCTCAGCGCCTTTGATTTCCGTCGTGCGTGGAGGCGGCTTACTCCGGCTCCTGTTGCTGCTCTCCCCGGGCCCCGCCCCCACCTCCCCCCCATAAAATTGAAACACGCAGGCCGGCTGCTCTCGAACGTCAATACGATCCAGGGGCCTCGAAACAACGTCTACAGACATGCTGGTTGGACGCGAATGATCAGGGGCGACTCGGTGGACGGACAGCTGCCCCGCAATTATGCCCCGCCCCCTTTCACCTCCTCAACTCTGACCATCTCGGGGGAGCCCCGGCCATGACGACCAGCTGTCAAGGTTCCTGTTCAACAGGCGGGCTGCTTCCTTTGCAACTGTTGTTGATTTCCTCTTCGGCCCCGAAGCCGGAGCCAAACCTACCAAGTCGCACCCACCACCCCCCCTTTTTTTTTTTTTCTTTTCACAGGGCTCATTCAGTTTCCATGAACTCAACCCTGCTCTTCAGTTACCAACCCATGCATGACAAACACTCTGTTTTCGTGTGTGTGTGTGTGTGTGTGTGTAATACATGAGCGGCACAGGATCCAGCTGTTCTTTATGAGCGGCAATCCAGAAATAATTGGTCTACCCTGCGACGGTTCTGGGGCTGGGAGGATAAATGGCGGCTGTGAACAGGCGAGAGGCACCGGTGGGTTGCGGCAGATAGCGCTTCAGCAGCTGCGGCCCCCGGGGCCAGTCGAGCCGGCGTGGCCAGGGCCGGTCGGCGGCGGGCACATCTGGGGCTCGTGGCGATCTAAACATTCGCCCCTCGGGGGACGGGAGGGGGACTGTGGGGGGGACATCAGAAGAAAGGACCCAGTATGGCTTCAGCGTGCTTCTTCTCGTCCTGGTCTAGCTAAATAAATATAAATGGATGAGCTGTGCTAAGCTCCGCCTGGCCGCCAAGTCGAGTCTTTGTTCTCTTCCACCATCGTCTACCTGGTTATCATTTTTCGGGATCTGTCCGAACTCTACCGTTCTCTAAGTCCCCTCCCCCCTCTAACCGACCCGTGTTTGACAGCTGGCTCGAAAAGCTTTCAGAGGTGCTGCACTTGGTGGTTGGTAGCGTGTTAAAAAAAAAAAAAAAAAATCACAGGCAATCACTGTAACTAAGCCGCAGCGATAGCCAAACAGGGATTTAGTCGATCTGTGGGAGGTCTGGCGATAAGGTATCGGTGCCAGATCTATCACGGGCGCACATGATCCGCTCCCTTCTCTGATAATGCCACGGAGATAAAGGCTTTCAAATGCCACGCAACCCTTCGACAACCTGACTGTGAGAGGAGAACCACGTCTCCCTATAATGCGAAGGCAGACAAAGCAAAAGACAAACTATGAATAAATTGACCCCTTAACAAAAGCAAAATTAAACGCAATTCCAGTTTTATTTTGTTTTTTATCCTCATGCGCCTCTTGATGTTGCCAAAATGCAATTATGAGGCCAATTAACAAAATTGCAAATCTTTTGTTCTCCACTGAAAACCCTCGCAGATGGAGGGTCTCCAAAGCCAGTTCAGAAGGATGCTCCATTAAATCTTGCCTGCCCTCAATTATCGACATCGTCACGCATTTTGTACTGAGGGCGCTGGAGCACCCGGGGGGGGGGCCGGCGTCTGTGCGAGAAACGGCTGCAGACCGTCCTCCAGGCAGCCCAGCGTTACTTCAACAGGGGTTAAGACACTACAAGACACGCCGTCACATTAAAATACACACAAGGCCTTAACCCAGATTAAGCTGGCCGGGACCTCCAGTCTGCCTGCCACTGCGGCTCGGATCGCTGAGGCCTTTTCAGCCGTAGAACACCGGCCAGGCTATAAATCACTTTTGCTGGTCTTTTCCACCCTTTCTCGAGAACATCATGCGGGAAATAGAAAGAAATTGCGGAACTCTGTGGCATTCCGGTCCGTCCTGTTCCCATAGCTTGGCCGCATTTCGGCAGATCTTTAAATCCTCCCCCGCCCGAAAAGAAATGAACGCGCTTATCGAACGCACTCGCAACACCTTCACGGACTAGCAGGGGGGCTGATGACCACCGGATGAAACCCCACCTCCCGACCCCCCACCGTGCTTTAAGTAATTCAAAACCACCTTCGCTTCACTTCACATTTAATTTCCTTTGTGCAAGTAGAGCCCGAGCTCTGGGTGATGACATTTGGTGATATGATCTGTTGTGGCCTTTGGTGCCAGCCAGTCTGGTCGACGTTGCAGATAGTGAAGAGCATTTTCACACTGATTTCCCAATGGACCCAATTAAAAAAAAAAAAAAAAAAAACAAAACAAAACAAAACAAAACAAAACAAAACAAAACAAA